>JAMPIV010005705.1:492500-564808 GCA_024509875.1 Oreohelix idahoensis | reverse complement strand
GGCCCTTGACTTTTGACGAGTATATATATATATATATATATATATATATATATATATATATATATATATATATATATATATATATATATATATATATATATATATATATATATATATATATATATATATATATATATATATATATATATATATATATATATATATATATATATATATATATATATATATATACAGTTGTTTTTTCTTTATGCACACACCTACTTCACCCTCACCACGCACCACTCCTACGTCCGGCCAAAACAACAGACGTACACACGATATATTTACAAATGTGTACGAATGTCTCCCTTGTTTATACCTGCAGTATGCGTTTTGTGAGAGAGCTCTACAAAAGGTCTTCGTTATGTGTGAGAGGACCAGGAGATAGCGGGAGCTGAAATCTGCGCGTTATCGTGTCATTCCGCACACGTGCAGGAATGTTGGTACGCGGTTCTGGACGCTACACTGTCTCGGGATCAAGTATAAAGAGAGATTGTGTGCTTTAAGCAACTACATTTGTGAAATTTATTTTTTATTTTGTATTTAATTCACGAGAACAGCAAGTAGCGTTGCAAAAACATGAAGTAAAACATACGTGGATGTGGCGAGAGGTTTTATTTGGCTGTAGGCTCAGTATAGTACTGAAAATTACAGAAATAGAATTTCTGCAGAAAATGGTGAAGTCCCAGTGTCTGAGAGAACTACTGGTATCACGAATTAGTTACGGCTGTGAATGTTCTGATCTCGAAACAATAGTAGAGAGGAGACCGACATAAAGTGCCACCTCCGCTATGTAACTAACTGTGATATCAAAAAAACAAGGAAACAGATTTTGCTTTACAATGATAAAATTGACAAGTCTTCAAATACAATTTCCTAAGTATTTATTTAGTATATACACTATCTACTCTTGTGCTGAAGGGGGAATGTTGAAAAAAATGAAATGTAATGAATTTGTAAGTTTACATATGATTTACAAATATTTATATTTATATATATATATATATATATATATATATATATGTAAATAAATATTACAACAAGTTTTCCAATTATAGGAACAAAAATTATATCAGCTGTGCTGTTAATTAAGGATATAACACTTATCAGCTATGTTGTTATTTTTGTCTCTTGCTATGCTAATTTCACTTTCTCATCACTGACAGTTTCTATGCTCACAATGCCGACAGAAATGGTACTAATGTGTACTCATCTCTCTTAAGTCTGTTCTGCTTTGTTTGGTTCACACACTCCTGCTGAGGCTCGTTACTTTAGCCCACCCAAGACTGAGGGGGACCAAAGATGTAGAGTCTGGTCAACCTCTATGCTCCTGCGGAGTTCCAGGCAGCGGGATTGACTCGAACATACGACCTCAGGTTTTTAGGACACAAATAAACCTGTAACAAAGCAAAAATAGGGGCTAATTTCTGTCCTCAAGCCCACCTATTTCTAGTGTGAGTGAAATGAGCGTGTCTCAGATGTATGCATGTAGGATGAATGACAACATGGCTCAGTATGATTTAGCAATAGCGAGACAAGACAGGTGTCTACTTGCAAAACATTCTTTCTGATAAACTAATGCATGGATACATTCAATAATATAGATTCAATACATGAATACATTTACTACATTAATACATTCCATAATATAAATCAATACATGAATAAATCCAATAATATGTACACCTAGGTGTGATACAACAATGTCCTTCCCCCTATACTATATCACGCCCTCTCTGACAATAGCTGGTAACATATATCCTAACAATATTGTTATGTTCTTATGATAGGAGTATATGAGACGAGGACTGTTTGGTGATATATCAGGTTGGAGTTATAGGAGACAATAGATTGGAGTTAGATGCGACAAAAGAATGAGTCCTGACAAGGACTGTTTTGGTTATATTGCAGTTTGGAGTTATCAGAGACAATAGACTGAAGTTATAGACTGACAATAGATTGAGTCCTAACAAGGACTGTTATGGTTATATTTGCAGTTTGGAATTATCAGAGACAATAGACTGAATATAGGAGACAATAGATTGAATTATGAGTCCTATTAGTCTTCGTCTATTCACTTAATTCCCCCAAGATACAATCAGTAACCTGATAGGTAGTATAATGACACACAACAAATACCAACGGTTATCGTAAATATATTTACCCTCCTAAGATTTTAAACTGGCCAGGTTTTGACGCGACTTAGTGAAGTAGGTTGCAGGTCGATGCCCTCAGGTAAGTTATAAATCAAAGTGACAGCTTCTTCCCCTTCAGTCAGTCGGTATCTCTGGCGTCAAGTTCGGGATTGCGTGGTTAGCATAAAATCCGCCCGATTATATAGTCAGGTAAATACTTGAGGAAAGCTTTCGGTTGGTTCCTGGCGGAGCAAAATGATTGGTTTCCTCCGGTTTTGTACCTGGTCTCATACAGCCTAATTTTATTCAGTTTTTAGCCGCCATCTTGCGTGAACTGCGTGAACAGTATAATTTATTCTGTCTCAGAGACTGGTGAACGGTGCAAGTTGATCGGTTGAAGCAAATCTGTATCTCGACATAGTGATTAACAAAGTAGTGGGTTACACTTCGTTTCACGACAGTGGATATACTGTCTTGATATAATTTTAGTCTAATTGTATGTTTTAATTTTTTTTTTTTTTTAAACTCACAAGAACAAAGAAAAGCTTTGCGAAAACATGAAGTAAAACAAAAGTGGATATACTGTATTGATATAATTTTAGTCTATATTTCATTATGAGGCAGAAGTTTTAAGAGATTTGAACTGTAGGGAAAATGAATACAAAATATGTGAGATACAGAAAGAGCGATAAAGTTGATATGTGTGAAAGTGCATGTGTGTGTGTGTGTGTGCTGACGTGTGAGCTAAAACCATCAGAGAAATAAAGTCGCGATATAAAGAATATATAATGAAGGACTGGGAAAACCTGTAATTGATTTTTCTTTTTTGGTCATTGGCAAACATACACTAATGCGTAAATAAATAAATAAATATAGTTCACCATGTCCACATTTGAAATGTTTAAAACTAGAGCTGGGATCTTTAGCTATTAATTAATTCATTATCGGTTACATTTTTTAATCGATTAATTGATAAAAACAAATTTTAATCGATTATTCCATTCATAACAATGTTTATGTTTTTTGTTTAAATGCGAGAGCATTTGCTATGTTAGAGGTTTGTGATATGGAATTTGACAATTTTGGTCAACAATAATAAATTGTTTGGTTGTAACTTTTCAATATGTTCATTTAATTTTCAGGACGACGTTGCCTTATATTAAGTAATATCTTCTTCTTTGTTCATCCTGAAAAGGACGTTGGTTGCGTTGTGTCCGTTTACAGCCAGGCTGCGATATTTGTGCCTTTCGGCTGACACATCCGACTTCAGCATGGCATTTTTGGGACCAGGTTAGCCTTCCCTCTTCGATCACTACTCACTCAGCCAGACTGCAGTGATGCAGCCTGTTTCCAGGACCAGCACTTGGAGGTAGAGTAGGGTCTTGTTCAGCTCTGGTTCGCTGACCCTGCAGCAAGCAGTCTAGCTATGGGTCGCTAACTGCATTCCTCACTGTTGACGCGTCTTAGGTCCCATATTAAGTAATATAAATAAAGTCCTGAGTGACTTTAAATAAAAATGTTATTTATGATTTTTTAAATAATTTTTCAGTGTTCGAAAATGATCTGGTAATCTTCGATTAAAGAAATTAGATTAATCTATTAAGATGTTTTAAATCGATCCCAGCCCTCGATTTAATATAATCAGCTAGCGTAAAGCAATAAAAAGTATTTTTTAAATGTGCAAATCTGTTCCTTTTACAATTTCCAGCGAACTCACTCATCCGTGACGCTTCTGGTCACAGAAATGACAAGTGTTCACAAAAACTTACATAAATAAACATAATACAATGAACCTCCAATCGTTGTTTTGCGTAAGGCACCCAAATAAAAGTTGAAACCATGTTGTGTTTGAAAGTTTGTTATTTTGTTGTGGCTTTCACGCAATGTTTACAGAAATGCACAGGTATTCAATTTCGCTTTTTCCAAAAAAGAATATGAAAGGGCACGCTATCTGTTTGCATTTTCCACCGTGGGCTAACTCCATCTTCCTCGAGATAAACTATCAAGTATCGCTGATTGTAACTTATGAACAAGTCCTTCCTGACTGTGTTGGTCGTGCATATGAACTCATCCATATTATGATAGACTTTTTGAACTTCATGTGAATTCTTTGATCCAGGGTTAAGTGTGTGTTATTTATAGTACATCAATTTTATATTAAATTATTCCAGTAAACCTAGTAAGCAATCTCTCAAGTGACCTTGACTTCACGCATTTTAATCAGTGTGAATAGAGGTCTCTTAGTCTGCCAGGAGTTAACAGCTGTACCGGGTTCCACTACATCTTCATCGCTTTACGATTCCAAAGACATTAATTTCCAAAGTTTTATGGAGCCTTGTGTGATATCAACGATTGTAGTGATACGGCCAGCCTTAATTTTTAAGAAGGTTTCTTTAACCCCCCTAATACCAGGTTTGCTTCAGTGCGTCGTTGCCTGTTGACCCTTGTAAACGCAAAATTGAGAAAACAGCAAGTTTAACGAAATTGAATTTGAAGTGTTTTTCAATTTACCACAACACGATTTTAGGTGATTTTGATAATGTAACTGATCTCTTTATAGCTTCAAAGGCGAGAAAAAAATATTTGTACACATCCTAAACACGAAGTAGATTATGCTTTCAAAGGGAATGATATTAGGCCAACATGAACGAAGACATGACATCGTAATTTTTGTTAACGGCAGATGCACGTTGCAGTGAGATGTCTTCAAAGACGGCAGTTCACGTGGATAAACGGAAGGCGATTATGGATATCTGAGTGTTAAGTTCACGTTTTGCATATGTAGGTATGTGATTTTAATTCCAGAATTCAAGTGTTTCGATATGGAAACTTGAGAGGTCCTGAGATGAGCAGCCGAATCTTTGAGAACTCATCTTCTGGCTACGAAATCTTTCTTCACATGATTGGGAAATTACATGCGATAAATGAGAAGATTATATATGATGGCGTTCATACATGCATACCTGCCTACGTACACACATTCATACATAGAAGAATCTTTATTCTGCTTAAAATAATTGAGATGTACTGACATGATATAATAAAATGCAACATACCTTATAAATGATTAGACTTTGCATAAAGTGCGGAAGACGCTTTATGACGTTCAATGTGGGTGTTTTTACATCGAATGTTTTTGTTACACATATATAAGACTCTTTAAGCGTCATAAAAGACATTGACATGTAATGATGATATGACGTAATACAACATACCAATAAGAGTATTATTAAGATTTACAGAATTTGTGTGGCGTACGTTTCAAGTAGATCAATATGGGTGTTTTTTATGTGGATTTTATCAGAATCTTTGGGTCCCATAAAATACATTGACAGCTAGTTGAGTGAGATACTAAATATAGCATCAAATACAATAGTGGTTTGGTATATTAAACAGAGCACAGTTGAGATTAGAATTAATAAAATTATGGAAAACATCTCCGGCAATTTAAAATGGATGTTTTTTACATCGAAGTTTCCATATTCTGTAAGATCCTATAATTACAGTAATGCTGACATATTTACATAAAACTTTGGTTATAAATTTTCGCAGCCCCAGAGACTTCATTCCACTCACACACTTTGCATGTAGTCCCAAACTATCAACTATCAATACGATAACACGTGTACGATAGTCTAGTTCGTTAATTTCTGCATTCAGTGGATAGTACTTATTAAATTTATTTTCGTAACATACACCTAAATGGGTATCACGTAGTATTGCTGCTTCTACTATAAAAGCCGCTTTGTTCTGTCGATTGATGATTGTTAAATCAGGTTAAATCAGGAACGTGATTTAAATGAATAGCTACTATTGCCGAAAAGTGTTGGGTTAACTATTATTTCTTAATTTATTGTTATGTTACTATTATTACTATTTGAGGATTTCACTTTTTCATAAATAATGTCTACATGAGACAACAAATCAACATGGCTGAATCTAGTCATTGCATATGAATTTGTCACACCAAAGATGTCTTATCAAGCCATTGAAATGTACCCTGTGCCTTAAGAAACTACAGCAATGATGATTTTATGTTTTACAAGATTTTCAGTTAGATTTTCAGTTAGATTTTCAGTTAGATTTTCAATTAGATTTTCAGTTAGATTGTCAGATAGATTTTCAGTTAGATGTTCAGTTAGATTTTCAGTTAGATTGTCAGATAAATTTTCAGTTAGATTTTCAGTTAGATTGTCAGATAGATTTTCAGTTAGATTGTCAGATAGATTTTCAGTTAGATTTTCAGTTAGATTTTCAGTTAGATTGTCAGATAGATTTTCAGTTAGATTTTCAGATAGATTTTCAGTTAGATTTTCAGTTAGATTTTCAGTGAGATTTTCAGTTAGATTGTCAGATAGATTCTCAGTTAGATTTTCAGTTAGATTTTCAGTTAGATTGTCAAATAGATTTTCAGTTAGATTTTCAGTTAGATTTTCAGATAGATTTTCAGTTAGATTTTCAGTTAGAATTTTAGATATATTTTCAGTTAGAATTTTAGATACATTTTCAGTTAGATTGTCAGCTAGATTTTCAGTTATAGTTTCAGTTAGATTTTCAGACAGATTTTCAGTTAGATTTTCACTTAGATTTTCAGTTAGATTTTCAGACAGATTTTCAGTTAGATTTTCAGTTAGATTTTCAGATAGAGTGCACGAAAGTAAAAAAGAAAAGCGATTGTCCTGTAAGTAGTAATTGCCATTGTCTGTACCATTTCACCGATACTGTTGGCTGTGCATGGGGAGAAAGGACTTGGGAGACGTTCAAAGCAACATGGAGGATGTCAACTATCACCGCTGACAGGCTTTCATGGATGTCACAACAATTCTGGCATCAGGTGGAAATTTGCCCGGATTATTTTTAGCCCGCAAACTGTAACCTACAGACTTTTATAAACGGGTGCTTGCGTAGAATAGAAGGACTGAAATAGTCAAAGTCACAAATGTGGAATTGATGACAAGAACCAAACAAGTGCCAGTGGAACAAGAGTTGAGAAGAAGACGCTGGCGATGGATAGGACACATATTGAGGAAACCTGTTGATAGCATTACAAGGCAGTGTGACGAAGCCTTTGTATTATTACTTCCCTTGTGTTAAGGGAAATAATTACAAGACTTTCTTTACTGCAATTCTTCTGTAGAAGACTGGTTATACACCAGAGATGTTGCTTTTGAAAGTAACGAATAATTTACGAAATTAGGAATGCTTGTAAATGTTTTTTGTTGTTTAAAACTGTACTTAAAGTTTTGTTTAAATACAGCAAAATCAACAGTCAACGAAAATTTTAATAGTGCAGTGTATTTGTTAAGTCTAAATAATTATAAAAATATGTTCTTTATTAATTCAATTCAAACAAAGTGTCAGCTCCGCGAAAAATTTTACACACTGCCTTTTGGCTAAGATCAAAGTGTGTACTTTTAGGGATCATTTCTAAGGTATGCAGTGTCTTAGCCAGGGCCGGGATCACACACATTTAACACATTAAACCTAATAAAGTCATTAGACCTCATTTTGAACTCCAGAAGGGGCATTAAAAAAAACAAAAACAAAAATGGAAAAAAAAAACAAACGTCTTTGACCATTAGTGGAAGGCAAATTTAATTTTGCTCTGTTGATCAAGATAAATTGAACAAGTATAACACATGTTGGCAAGTACGAATGTGTATGTGAAAAGAATTGTTTCTGTCTAGTCGGGGATACTTTTTTCATTTTTTTTTTCGCCTTTTTTGTTTTTTCCCTCTTGTAAAATGTGTAACCTTGGAGTACTAGAAAGAGTAGTGTGTAAATGAGTGTGTGCAAGGTGTGAAAGTAATTTTTTTATATTTTTCACAGCTGCACAGTGTATTTTCATTGTTATGCTTATGTTCAAACTATTATTGTCAATGTTTCCGTGCATACGTCTTTGTCAATTTCAAGGGAATGTGAATAAAGAGTTTTAAAAAAAAAAGCTTTCCTATGAAAGATAGGTCTGTACCAGACCCTCTTCTTTTACAAAAGATATTGCAGTCTGTTTCAGTCGGCGTCTGTGGCCTAATGGATATGAACGCAGTTTCATAATCCAGATATACCAGGTTCGAAACCTGCTGCAGGCGGTTTGGTAGCAGATCGCTTTGTGTGCATTTTTAACAATGGTATAAGCGCCGTACCGTTCAGAAAGCAATGGGAAACTACTGAATGAAAAAATTGCCTAGAAATATCAAAAACAGCCAATAAAAACTGGGGTTGATTGCCACGTCCTGTAAAGGATAAGCACCTAACTTTAACTGTTTCAGACAGTTGAGAGAATTTTTTCATCATATCTACATAAATGCTCGAAGGCAAGAGTACGTTTCAAAATATGTATGTGATAAACGTTGATATTTAATTGGATATAATATATGTTGATAAAGTACACCAGAACACTCCTAGGCGGGAAGACAGGCGTCTATCATCATCAGTTGACAAGATCCCTATGGTGTTGCCTGCCCCACTGTAGTGTATGGAATGTCAACTTGACCTACGCAGTGTTGTGTAGACATGGATGGAGTATATAATGTGCGAATGATGATAAGGGTTCGTGTTGTTGACAAATGTTCTCTTCTCACACTCATGTATGACCGGAAGTCATCGACACCAACGACTGTGTACCTTTTCTAAAGTTTAATTGGACGTACACACTCGACAGCACAGATAGTGACAAATCACAGGTTGCCATAATACATCATAGTACAGTGGACAAATGGTCTTGCAATGTTACATGGGCACTCATGTAGAATAATGGTATAATGGACTGTCAATAGCCAAGCACTCAGTATCGCCCATACATATATCATCTGACGTCACTGACTGAGCACGTCAGCTTGTAAACAATATTTCAGATGACTTCTAAACCTAATCTCGTTTAGCAACGATTCTTCAACATAATGTTCAGCACATATTTTTCCATATAATAATATTGAACCGCTAACAATGGGTTCTCATGTGTAGCAGTGATCTCTGGACTGATCAAGCGATAATACGGGCATCCCTTTTCTCTCCTTGAAAGTCCTACATGTTTTGGTTCCAAGATGGCTCCACTCGTGAACTGTCACTCACGTTTGAATACAGATAATGAATCTGTTCTAAAGTTAGTCATTCATACAACATTTCGTTGCTCTGTAGATTTGGTCATGAACAATAGACTGCATTCTACAGAATATAGTGCTGCTAGGAATCGAAGTCGTTTTTCATCGAGTCAAATATATTCTCTTAAACATTCAAATCGTAATTATCGACAATGGTGGCTTCGATCGAGAGTTCATAAGAGTATCTTTGATTACCTTGGTAGAGGGAATATGAAACTGCCATTCCTTGGCAAGATGAATAAACACTGGGGTAAAGCATACACGATAGGTCTAGACGACTATCACTTTCCCCAAAACCACTGAGATCACTTTTTCAAGGCATCAAGCCGACATAGCAAAACACACACAGTCCCTATCAGGACGAAGCCAAATCACACCACTCAAGCGACACATCCGCCGAATAGCCTTTGACCTCTCTAGAGACAACAGAACATATAGTTCGACTTAGATATGTAAAGATATACAGATATAAGACAGACTTGTCCTACTCAGACAAACAATACACATAAATTCAGGCCATAGATATTCTGAAGCAAGAACAATCTATTATTACCCAAACAACGAATAAATCGCAGTAAAATGTATTTATCCGCGGAGTTCAAGGGAAGTAACTCAATAATGACTTTCCCTTAAGCACTAAAAAATTACCTATGTATAATATTGTAAGATATCAAAGACTGCACGTAACAGTCTTACCACACCTCCCGGGAAAAAAAAAAATGGAACATTTTTTTTTTTTGAAATACATCTAGGAGCAACGTACAATAGGCTCACAACGCATGAATAATGCGCAGATGAAAATATCAGGAATACCTATAACGCCTAATATGAGGCTAAGTCGACTTATGGAGCGACTGGTGAGAATGTGTCTCATAAACTGAGAGAAATTATTTCTCTACAAGTATATTTTTCCAGGAAGGTGTCATCAAAGTATAATATAATTCTGGCAATTACACAATGCCTAAAAAATTCATATCATCACTACGTATTAGATATCTTAAATTTATGATTTATGAAGTAAAAATCATCAAAGCACAGCGGTGAATAAACATACATGAACCGCTATGTAGTGATACAATCATTATATTATTAAATTACAAATGTGTATCTATCATGATATAGAAAAGGAACTACTATAGAACTAGACATATCAAGAAGTCTAAGCCCTAATAGTTATGTGGAATCATGTGGGCATCTTGACAGAATGTCTGCCATCACATTATCTGATCCCCGAATAGCTCGCACAGAGAAATGAAAAGGTTGAAGAGCAATTGCATATCGAGTAGACCTCGAGCTCTTCAAATTCTTACTCTGTATAGCAGTAAGAGCTTTTTGGTCTGTTTCTACTATGAAATGTGCGCCTAGAAGGAATCTCTGTAGTTTGAGGATCGACCAAACCATAGCTAATAGCTCACGGTCTAAAACCGAATAATTCCTTTCTGCCGCATTAAGTTTTCTGGAAATATACATTACAGGATGCAGAGTTCCAGAGTACTCTTGCATTAGTGCCGCTCCAATCCCAGTGGATGAAGCGTCACTACGAAGAACGAATGTCTTATCTTTAGTGGGTAGCACTAAAATAGGTGGTGTTGAAAACAGTGTTTTAATCTTATCCAGAGAGCATTGGCATTCCTGAGACCAGTGGACCACATTAGGCGAACCTTTCTTTAGAAGTGTTGAGAGAGGTGCCATGATAGAGGATAGATTCTGAATGAATCTGCCATAAAATTGAATAAGACCTAACAGACTTCTCACCTGTTTTTTAGTCTTAGGGATTGAGATGTTAAGTATCTTACTAGTATTATGGTCCTCTGTCTTTAGGAAACCATGACCAACTCGGTGGCCTAGGAAAGAAATTTCGCTAAAACCAATATAGGCTTTAGAGGGTTTCGCTGTCAGGTTGTGCTCACGCAAAGTAGACAGCAATTCATCTAACCCTGAATAGTGATCTTCCCAAGTATCGCTGAAAAGACAGATGTCGTCTAGATATGCAATGACATCTGACCGATAAGATAGGATTCGGCGCATCATGCGTACGAACGTAGCTGGTGCGTTCATAAGACCGAAAGGCATAAAATTCCATTGGAACAAACCTCTAGGTGTTGAAAAAGCCGTGAGAGGTTTGGCGCGTTCAGATAAAGGAACTTGCCAATATCCTTTAGACAAATCAAGTTTAGTGAAAAAATGAGATTTGGAGAGTCGAGTAAGTAGCTCTTCCAGTAAAGGCATAGGTTCGGCATCGAACTTCGTTACTTGATTCAATTTTCGATAGTCAACGCAAAGACGTATGTTATTGTCTTTTTTACGCACAATAACCATCGGCGAAGAATACGCAGAGGTGGATGGTTCGATTATTTTCAAATCTATCATCACATCCAACTCTTTCTCGACCTGTGCTTGGAAATGTATAGGTATAGGATAAGGTCTAACCCTAATAGGAGTATGGTCAGTTAGCACAATGTCATGTTGAATGACATTAGTTTGTCCAGGGATGTCAGTGAGTACATCCTGAAATGTTGCAACATAGTTGAAACTTGTCGCTGTTCTCCTAGAGACAAATCAGGAGAGACAGTAACGTTCTTCCATGATTCACTGGAATGAAGTGGGATCATTGGAAGAGGAAGATTTACATCTGAAAAACTTGTTTCCTCATCCTGTATCACGGACAGTGATGAGTAATGACCATGTGGTACTGGAGAATTGTCCGTTGCTTGGAAAATGGGTTGCAAATAATCCGGACGTTCATGGAATTCAGTAAGCATATTGATGTGGAAGGTTTTATGCTTCCCATCAATATCGACAATATAGTCGACATCGGAAATTTTCGATATTATATCGTACGGACCTTTCCAAGAAATAAGTAATCTGTTTTCCCTACAAGGTAGTAATACAAATGCTTTGTCACCAGGACAAAGTTGTCGTAAGCATCTCTTCTTATTGGCAAATTGCCTTGCCTTCTGTTTCGCAAATTCAGAAGAAGAAGTTGCTAATTTGCATGCTTCGATAATCTTTTGTCTCAACGCGATGACATATTCGTAGGATGACTTTGTGTCATCGTCAATATTGTCAGATGTTATGAGATCGTGAAGCAACGACATAGGGCCACGCGGACGCGCGCCAAAGACGAGTTCAAAGGGAGAAAATCCCGTATGTTCATTGGGTACCTCTCTGTAAGCGAAGAGGGCCGCAGGTAAAACTCTGTCCCAGTCTTGAGGATGATCCTCAGTTATCTTCCCCAGTAAGTTTTTAAGTGTTCTATTAAGGCGTTCGACCATACCATTAGACATTGGATGGTAGATACTACTTAAAGATCTATCTATCTGCAGGGTAGACATTACTTGAGACATGGTATCTGATATTAGTTGGGTGCCATGGTCTGACAATATCTCTCCGGGGAACCCCAGACGAGAAAATATAAGCCAAAGAGCATCTGCAATATCAGCAGTAGTAATGCTCTTCAGAGGAATAGCCTCTGGCCAACGTGTGCACATATCAACACACGTCAAGATAAACTGATGTCCTCTGGCAGACTTGATCTTAAATGGACCAATAATGTCTATGGCCATTTTTTGAAACGGCCGAATAGGAATGTCCGCCGCCTGAATGGGTGCAGCATGCCGTGGACCTTTGGATTTAACTTCCTGACATACTTTACAAGATCGACAATAAATCCGTATGTCCTTGTTTACCAATGGCCAAAAGAAAGCCGCAAGGACTCTTGACTTAGTACGGGAAAAACCCATGTGTCCAGCACACTGAGAGTCGTGAGCGTGCTGCAAAATTTTAACTCTCAAATTCTTGGGAACCAGGATTTGAGAATGACTTGACGTAATGGAGTCTTGAACCATACGTACAAGTACGCCATTCTTCTTTGTAATCCACGATTTACGACTTGTGTCCTTATTCGGATCACCTTTAGTTGCAAGAATGAAGAATTTCTTCAGAGTGGGATCATCTTCTTGCTGTTTTATAAACGAGTCACGAGAAATTACCAAGGGATTATCTTGGTTATGCACTTCATTATCTTCAGTAGATGAAGTTTGAGGCACATTAAGAGCCTGAGCTCTAGTGACTACAGCGTTAGCAATCTGCATGTTTTGCCTTTCCCACGTGGAAATTTGTTGCGGAGTGCATTCCTTGACTCCATGAATGCGACCGATGATGAGGTCAGCGATCGGATTCGGAAGAAGACATGCGTGTACATCTCCTGTAAAGAAAGGAGTAGCAATCCTAATGATAGCGGTAGAGTATTTCTCTAATGTGCCGCCAAATGTTACACATTTGACTACTTGTCCAGTGGCACGGGAAGGATCTACGAGTGACTGCCTAACACCAATTGTGGTGCATCCAGAATCAAATAGCACAGAGACTGGATTGTTATTCACTAAACCCTTATGTAAGACAAGAGACCCTCTTCCATCATGCGCGACTGATGCTGGAAGAGCAGGAAGAGGATGGCCACAGCTTAAAGTAGTCACTGTGGTTGGCTCAAATAACGTTTTGCATTGGGGGCACTGAGATGCTCTCCCAAAATCAAAAGCGGCACATGCCATATTACTAGCATCATTATTATCTTTACTCTGTTTATAGGCTTCATGGGACTCTTGTTGTGCAGAGTTTGCCTGAAAATGTGGTTTATGTCTTTTGTATTGAGATCTACCTCGGTTATTATCACCTCTGTAGTTATTGTTACCTCTATTGTAACCCCTATTTGGGTTTGAGTCATAGTACCCTTGGTTACCATTATCATATTCATTATAATGAGTATCTCTGTAATTATGATCTTGTTGACTCCAAGACGGATAACCCTGATAGTTTCTATAATTACTTCCTCTACGGAAATTCCTATAATTATGACCACCCCTGTGTCGAGAGCTATCAGGTCGTCTCCAGTTCTTTGAAGAAGAACCCTGAAATGATTGGTTACCTTGGTTTTGATAACTATTATGGTTACCTTTTTTATCAAATCTGTTTTGAGGTCCCTGAAATCTGTGTGAATAATTGGGATTGTATGGTGTTGCTGAAGCAACTGGCATACTCTCCTTAATCTTAGTGTTGCCAAAAGTCACGTCGGGGTGTGCAGTGACATATTGGGAACAATATTCTTCCATTTCTTTTAGAGATTTAGGTTTACGCTCATGTATAAATTCAAGGAAAGGTTTGTTCACACATGACATAATCTTATCTCTGAGCAACAAATCCATAAGTCCTTCATACGTTTTTTCTGTTTTGGAAAGCTCAATCCAACGATCAACTGTGAGACGTGCCTTTGCAGTGAATTCTGAGAATTCTACCCCCGTCTCAGGTACCATCGTCTTAAATAAAAGGCGATAGCCTTCCTCACTTAGCTGATATTTTTTTATCAAAGCCGCCCTAATGACATCATAATTATCCTTATCTGCTTCTCCTACAAGGCATAATCTAGTCAAAGATTCACCTTTCAAGTTTTCTGATAATTGATTAGCGTATTGTGATTTATCCACATTATGTGTACGACAAGAACGTTCAAATCTATCCAGCCAGAATGTAATATCGTCACTGGACTGATTGAACGGTGGAACCTTAACCTTGTAAGTAGAAGGTTTACCATTACCACTAGATGCCTGATTAACATTACTCATACTTGTCAATCTCAATTTCTCCAACTCAAATTCATGTTCTCTTATTGCTTTTTTCTCTTCAGCATCTAATCTTTTTTGTTCAGCCTCCCTGTCTAATCTTTTTTGTTCAGCCGCAGCTTCTCTTTCCAATTTTTTTTGTTCAGCTTCACTGTCTAATCTTTTTTGTTCAGCCGCAGCTTCTCTTTCCAATTTTTTTTGTTCAGCTTCAAATCTCCTTTCCTCTACCTGCATCTGCAATTTCTTTTGTTCAGCAGCAGCCTCAGCTTCTTTTTCTAATCTTTTCTCTTCCGCCATAGCTTTTCTTTCTTCTGCAGCTAATCTTTTCTCTTCTGCAGCTAATCTTTTCTCTTCTGCAGCTAATGCTTTGTCATATTGAGCAACTGCCCATTGTTCTAATTGTTGACCAGTCTTATCAAGAGCTTTCCCTTGTGTAATGAAATAATCTAAAGTAGACATGATGCCTAACAATAATACTAATCACCTGAATCAATAATAATACCCCAAGTTCTCAATGACCTGATTAATCAGTATACTATCCCAATATCTGTGGGTCACAAGCCTTTAATAAGGTCTTGTATAATAGTAATAATAATCAGGTACTGGTCTATACCATAATCCAAGTGCAGTGCACAGGCAATTGTGTCTTATGAAATATACCCATATAAAACATATGTCAACCAACAGAATACATAAAGTACAAATAGGACTGACAATACAAGAACGTTTGCAGAAATCAAAATAAATCAAATAGGGAAATCAATGAAGATAATCACTGAATCTGCAAAGAATAACAACACAAATGACGTCACAATATATGAATATAAATTATGAATAGAACTGAAAGATAGAAAAGGTTAGACCAACAAATTACAAACAAATCAAAACAAAACTAAAGAACAAAGAAATATTACAAAAATAACAATAATTACAGACTTCACAGCTAACACAAAAGCAACAGTTGTCGCAGCAAATTTTCAATCAAGAAAATTGCACCTATAGAAAACGCCCACAACGGACCCTCTATGACGTGGGATACTCTGTTGTGAGGACGCCGCCCAACCTTAAACACAACCCGCTGACATAGAAACTAACATACTATACAAACAAATAACATGTAAACATAAATATATATAAATTATGTGTATGATAGTATGTGTTGCAAAATAGGCTCAGTCTTACAGTAATGGCAAAGTTATTTTTCATGAAAACAAACAAACTGCCACTTTATTCAATTAAACATTCTGGCCTTAAATATTAAAGTTCATATATGGCAAACAAGAAGATCCATCGATGAAACCAGGACTTCTTAGTTCACAAATACTGTCTTTCTGTTAACACTGACAAGAATTGATCCAACTGTTCTGTGAAACTCTATAATGTCTAATGTAAAAAAAAAATGTCAACAACGCTGACCTACATACTGCATTCACTTGACAGGTCACGTGACGAAGCGTTGACAAAGAGCAAACCAATACTGCAAGTGTGTCGTATCAGCCACAGGAAACGGTCTGGTATCGGTAATCTGTTGACTTCTGAATTTCTGCGAGGTCAAACCCAGAAAGCTGGTCCACCAGTTGATAAAGTTGATATTTAGTTGGATATAATATATGTTGATAAAGTACACCAGAACACTCCTAGGCGGGAAGACAGGCGTCTATCATCATCAGTTGACAAGATCCCTATGGTGTTGCCTGCCCCACTGTAGTGTATGGAATGTCAACTTGACCTACGCAGTGTTGTGTAGACATGGATGGAGTGTATAATGTGCGAATGATGATAAGGGTTCGTGTTGTTGACAAATGTTCTCTTCTCACACTCATGTATGACCGGAAGTCATCGACACCAACGACTGTGTACCTTTTCTAAAGTTTAATTGGACGTACACACTCGACAGCACAGATAGTGACAAATCACAGGTTGCCATAATACATCATAGTACAGTGGACAAATGGTCTTGCAATGTTACATGGGCACTCATGTAGAATAATGGTATAATGGACTGTCAATAGCCAAGCACTCAGTATCGCCCATACATATATCATCTGACGTCACTGACTGAGCACGTCAGCTTGTAAACAATATTTCAGATGACTTCTAAACCTAATCTCGTTTAGCAACGATTCTTCAACATAATGTTCAGCACATATTTTTCCATATAATAATATTGAACCGCTAACAATGGGTTTCATGTGTAGCAGTGATCTCTGGACTGATCAAGCGATAATACGGGCATCCCTTTTCTCTTCTTGAAAGTCCTACATGTTTTGGTTCCAAGATGGCTCCACTCGTGAACTGTCACTCACGTTTGAATACAGATAATGAATCTGTTCTAAAGTTAGTCATTCATACAACATTTCGTTGCTCTGTAGATTTGGTCATGAACAATAGACTGCATTCTACAGAATATAGTGCTGCTAGGAATCGAAGTCGTTTTTCATCGAGTCAAATATATTCTCTTAAACATTCAAATCGTAATTATCGACAATGGTGGCTTCGATCGAGAGTTCATAAGAGTATCTTTGATTACCTTGGTAGAGGGAATATGAAACTGCCATTCCTTGGCAAGATGAATAAACACTGGGGTAAAGCATACACGATAGGTCTAGACGACTATCACTTTCCCCAAAACCACTGAGATCACTTTTTCAAGGCATCAAGCCGACATAGCAAAACACACACAGTCCCTATCAGGACGAAGCCAAATCACACCACTCAAGCGACACATCCGCCGAATAGCCTTTGACCTCTCTAGAGACAACAGAACATATAGTTCGACTTAGATATGTAAAGATATACAGATATAAGACAGACTTGTCCTACTCAGACAAACAATACACATAAATTCAGGCCATAGATATTCTGAAGCAAGAACAATCTATTATTACCCAAACAACGAATAAATCGCAGTAAAATGTATTTATCCGCGGAGTTCAAGGGAAGTAACTCAATAATGACTTTCCCTTAAGCACTAAAAAATTACCTATGTATAATATTGTAAGATATCAAAGACTGCACGTAACAGTATGTGTTTGTTTTTATATGTATATGCACCTTGAGAATGTACATGTAATTGAAGATTTATATGAATAATTTAATTTTACATAATTTAAAAAAAAAAAAATTCTGGTGGGGCAAATCTGCCAGCTTTAGCCTCGATGGCAAAAGGCTTACTGCTTTTGGAAGTCGTGTTATGGCATGTCTGAACACTGTGGAATCCTAGCGAAATTAAAATTCGATTCGAGACTTCAAAACAACTAGTTCGAACTTACGAGTTGTGGAAAAAAACCCACAATAAAATTGTAGCAGGGGTTAGTGCTGGATCACTAATGATCCTGGTTAGTAGTAGATGTCTAGACGGTTATATACTTGTCCTAACCGTATGGGTCAAAGGCTTTTTGTTCTCAATAGGGGATGCGCCAGGTTGCTCCACACCTCAAGAGAGAACGTCTTATGTTGGTTTGACTCTTGCTCTGAGATAACTGTCTCAGGCTCTGACTGGTTACTATGATGCATCAGTCTTTTTACTAGTCCGGTACTAGGGTTTACCGGATGAAATTATTTCTAATTGGCGTTAAGACCGGAAACCTTCTTATGATTGGTCTTGGGGCCTAGCTGACTGTTGAAATAATCTTTAACCTAACTAACTACGAAACCTCTAGTCTAAAATTATTGTTACTAAGTGAGGATGACCAACCATTGTTCAAGGTTCTCTCTAATCTAAATGTTTTCCGGTCTGACTTGTATGGAGGCCACACAAGGTTTGATGACATCATGGGTTCATGTGTGCCATGACTGATGATGTCATTGATTCTTGACTAGTGTTTTTTATTACTAACTAGTCATTCATAAGTACTTTACTTTAAGTCTAACAGTTGTAGCGACGTAGTAGGCCACACTGTTACAGCAGTCCTTGTTCTGGAATCCACAGGGAAAGAGAGGCAGAGTGAGACCAAAAAACACATGGAGAATAGAACTGGATACAGAGGGGAAAATGTTGAGAAAAACATGGAAAGAACTTGAGCGGATGGCACAGGACAGGAAGACTTGGCATGTGTTTGTTGAAGGCCTCGGGATGGGGAAAAGGGGGGGGGGGGCCTAAAGGGTATGGATTGATAACTGTAGCTTACTAGCTTTTCTTGATATATCAAATAAATAAATGTAATTAACAGCCACTCTTTGGACGGATAGAAGGACACCAGACAACAGAAAAGAAATATAAGTGATAAGCTTACCGGGAATAAAACGAAGGACGCTCCAAAGGGCGCCATCGCGTTGCCGTGAAAGTAAATTGTGAAAGGACGCACAGCCAGTTTAGCACCACATGCCAGTGTGTTTGCTTTGACGATTTGCTTTCACAGCAACGCGATGGCGCCATTTAGATGGTACTTAGTTCTACTCCCGGTAAGCCTATCACTTATTAAAGGGCCTAAACACATGATCGACGGGGGGGGGGGGGGGGGGGGGGGGGGGGGGGGGGGGGGGGGGGGGGGGAGACGACTTCTGATGATCAGATTGCCTCCTGTTGTATCGCTCTGTATAGAGTTTCCTATCATATATTTCCTGTTGTCTGATGTTCTCGTTTATGTCCAACGAGTGCCGTTAATTACATTAATTAATTAATGAATTTACTACGCCCAGGGCTCAGGTTTCTATCATTATAAGATATAGCCAACGCGTGGGAAACAAAAAGGTGGTCCCACAGCGGATACTGCCGTAGGGAAGTGGTGTTAAAGACTTCACTATACTAGGTCCAGCATCGAGAGGTAGGGTGACTAATTCCATTCCTCGCTGCCTCTTCCTTCCCTAACTCAAATGCAAAGTCAAATACCCATTTACAGCTGGGTAGACTGAACCGTGTCGATACCGTGAATCGAACCTGGCCCCTTTTCCGCGAGAGACCATCGGTCTAACCAGCGTGAGGAATAGCAGTAGAATTTCTTGGACACGAAACACATCCCGAAGCAATTAGAAAGTCACATACAGGACCGGTGTACCCGCCTTGAGTGGGCCCCCTGACTGTATTACTTGTAAGAGACCCTCGCCTGTATATTAATCCTTTTAATTTCCTTTCTTCGTGTGTTTAAACCTAATGACATGTCTCAGATTTGCCGAGATATAAATGAAAGGGGATAAAGCGGCATGGAAAGATCTAAAGCCGGTGGCAGTGGACAGGAAGACCTGAGACAAATTAGTTGAACGCCTATACTCCTTGGGGAGATGAAGGAAAATGATAATGAAGTAAGTAGGTACATTATTGATACATATTTAATGTATATTGATTCATGTTTAAGTTTTCGTGGAGAGCTTTCGTATCGCTGGACACACAACGTTGCGGTCGATTTTACGGGCAGTAGCCATTTTGTTTTAATATTTTTCTCATATATCCTTCTGAACTCTCACTTTCTTTCTTTTTTTTTGATGAAGGCCTTATGGTCGTAACGTTGGCTATTTTCCTTATCTGTTGTCCCAGGAAGACCTTCTACTTATTTTCGATTTTTTTTTCATATCCATCTACTGTGTATATTGATTGATATTGTTATTGTTGAACAGAATCGACATCATTGCACTCTAGGCAAACCCATAGGTGCTCAGTCTCCCTCAGTATATGTCGAAGAGTGTGAATGCTTACTGTTCCTGTAGCTCGCTGGTTGTCTACACGACGGATGCATCCTTTCATACGTCCATCTCTACTAGCCTTACGTTTGATGACAAATTCCAACAGTCTTAACCTTGGTGATTCCTCTATTGCAGTGTCAGCTACAATTTTTGAGCTCATTATATAGGAAGGGCCCCACTTAATTTGTGTCCGTGAACCCTTATATCGTAGTTACGCCACCGAGCTCCCAGGTTAGTGATTTTACCGAACCCTGACCACGTCCCGTATTCCATGTCTACTGGCACGCCCTATACATAGACTATGCCAGGGTGGTCCAACTTATTCAACCCCAAGGGCCACATATACCAAACATTTAAAGTTCGCGGGCCATTCATGATAAAAAAAATTATTTAAAACAAAAGCTCCGTAAAAAATGGATAAAAATCGAAGAGTACGAAATGAAAAATAAAATAAAATAAAAATTATAATAAGCATTGAATTTCATTGGAATTAATTTTAGTTTCATGTTTACCTCCTAATGGGAAGTTTGGGTGGGTGGATTTTCTTTAATCAGAGTCTCGATACCAATGTCAGTCGAATGGTTTCGGATGCTGACTCCGGGTCGTAAAACATTGCTTTGCAACGGCTGTTTTGAGTATAATCACAAAAGTATTAATTATACCATAGAATTAAAATAATATTTTTTGTATGAGCGCGGGCCACAAAACAATTTTATGCGGGCCAAATGTAGCCCGCGGGTCTGCAGTTGGACCACGCTGGACTATGCCATCTGGACTTACAGTCTTTCTCTGTCATTTCAACGAGTTCAGCTTGGAACGCTTTCATTATTAAAAGTAAACACCCACAAAACCTGTTTTGACACAGAAAATAGTGGCAAATACAGATATTAATGAACAGCTCCGATATGTTCTGCCATGCACTTTGAAAAACACACCAATAACGGCCGCGGGCGCAGCATGCACGCCGTGATTTATGGAAGCAGTCGGCCGGTAGGTAAAGCAGAGGCTGAGATGACACCGCAATGGAATGCTGGGATAGTGCATGACAGTGATAAAGGTCAAGGGGTAAGGGTGAGGCTTTGTTGATGGGGCGTAGGTGAGACTTCACGCCAAAGTCACGATAAAGCCCCGTGATTTATGGGTCTGAACGTGACGCAGGTGTCTGGCGTAAGGATCGTTTCACGGAAATGGCTGCAAGTACGGACACCAGCAGTTAGTTTGAGGAATCAAGGAAAGCACCAAGCCATAAGATGGGCGTCTAACATTAGTACATTAAATAGAAATGTGGGAGGGGAGGGGGGGGGGGGGGGGGAGGGGGGAAAGGGGGGGGGGAAGAGAAATTGACTTTTGTAAGGGGGAGAGTGAATAGATATAAAGGTACGTTACATTCTGAGATCCAAGATTTGCAGTTTGAAAATAAACCTGAAAATTATATTAAGTATGATGGACATGAAAAGGCAGATAAACTTGCAAAAAAGGGAGGAGAATGTGAACAAGAAGATAATGAAATCACATACTTTGAGGAAAAAGTATCCAGGCTATCAGAAGAGAACAGAATCGACCCAACTACGACTACCACACTCTTGACCGGCAGGGACAGACCACTATTCTTCGCCTCAGGACAGGGCATAAGAAACTGAATAAACACATGTACAAGCTACGAATTTCTGCTTCACCACTGTGCACATGTGGATTAAACGAACAAACTGCTGAGCATGTTCTACAGGATTGTCCTCTGTACGACCAGTTAAGAAAGATATACTGGCCCAATGACTCAACACTAAACTCAAAGCTGTATGGAGCTAAACAAGAACTCCAGACAACGGTCGAATTCATCACGACAACTCGCCTGACGTTGTAAACATCAAAGATGCGATCACAAGAAGAAGATATTAAGTCTGTATCAGAATCTACTCTGCTTTGGCAGCAGTTGGAGGACAGACAAGGATATCAAAATGAGAATACTTCTGCTTCTTCGTTCGCCCTCAGACTTCTACATTAATGACTCTAGTAAAGGCAGTAGTCAGCTCAAGGTTCCTGATATCTCCAAACAGTTTGTCGTTGAGAGAAGTGGTTTGTTGCCATATGCCACTCCGTTCACTGCTGTAAGTTGAGCAGGACTGGAGCAGATGTTCGGCTGTCATGGTACTGGTGCCACGGGAGCAGAAATCTGTTGGGCCAGTCCTGTTCTTGTGATATAGATGGTACCTCAACCTATTGTGTCCAGTATATAAGCTGACAATGATGATCTGCTCTCGCTCAGATAGCTGGTGATAGGTATCATCGGTTATGTGACATAAGAATACAAAATAAGAATAATAAAAACATGCGAAATAAGAATAAGAATACAAAAGGCTAACTGTGGTTTCATTGTATCGGGAAATATCGTCAAGTACCATACCTAGTGGCGTAGGAGACCCTGTCTCTCCACAACTTCCTGTTTCCAGTACAATTTATCAATTCTGTTGTTGACTGTTTTCATGCCACGATGTCAAAGTGTCCAGTATTTTCGCTCTGTGTCTTCCTCTATCTTTTTTTCATTCAATCTTGCCTGTTGTTAGGATATACTTAAGAGTTCCTCTTCTCATAACATGCCCCCACCGCCCACCCCCCCCCCCCCCCCCCCCAAAAAAAAAAAAAAAGGAAAGTGGATTGCTTCTTTCTAACTTGTGAAATAAGTTTCCTTTGCGCATTGGCCTCTTTCAGGACATTCTCATTATTCTATGTGGCTGTCCATGGCATTTTTTAACATTCTTCTGTAAAACCACATCTCTGTGGCCTCTACTGCTTTCCCTACCTGATTACTAATTGTCCATGACTCACTCTAATTTGTCAGGTTTGGTTTTATATGTCACGGATTGCCTCCCCTTAGCTCTGCAGTAGTGGTCCACCAGTGGCCAACACTCAAGAGTATCTTGTATGGGTCTTGAAAGGTGTCTACCTTCGCACAAGATTACTCTTGGCAGAGTTGTAGATAGAAGGATAACGACGCTTAATGCCTTGAGATAGGCAGTGTTCACAAGATGTTTTCAGAAGTCAAGAACAATACTGCATAGGGCAGAGCACTATTAACTTATACCTGATCCGTCGCCTTTTGTGAAGAATTAAGCGATGGTTTTAGCCCGTTCAAGCCCCCAGCTGGTGTAAATCCAGAGAAATTCCTTTTATAAGTAGTTGCTCTATAGATGTAAATATATGTTTAACTGCATATATATCAAAGAGTCTTGCTCATACGTTTGCTTTCATACCTATAATAGCTGAATCAACAATGATTGCTTAGTTTTAAAATAACACGTAACAAATTTGATAATCAATTAGTTTTAACTGATTAAAATAGCGATGTGATGGTGAATTTTAGATGAAAATAAAATTGTCTTCACTGAGACTTGGGTTGAGGATTTTAAAATAACAATTGTCTTTTTGCTGTTTCCTTAATAAACTTAGCTGGTCTAAGTGAGTCCTGCAGCCGTGGTTTCGTCAAGTCTTCTGTGATGCGGGCTCTCCTCCACAAAACTCGTCCAGTGTAGGCGGTTAGTGTTGATTCCCTGCTTTTAACTTAGAGCTAGTAGCGTAGGAACTTTAGACATGCAGCTTCGGACCAATGTACAGTCTGATAGCTTCGTTCCATGAACAGTCTGATAGCTTCGTTCCACCAACATTAGACAAAATAAAAAGAACAAATACCTCTGCTAAGAACATTTGCTGGCTGCAAATTAACAGGCATATTCTCTTGCTATCCACACACCAATGTTAGCCTCTCTGAATAATTATTCTCCCTGAGTATACACAGTATAACTCGGGGAATATGATTATAAGTCAGCGTTATTCTTCTGGTTACTTTAATGGGGAAAATGTGTCTGGACAGCGTGAGAGCAATGGCTTGCCTGAATTACAATTAACTAGGTAAATGGAAATATAATCTAGCAAAATCGGAGTCACAAATCAGACTGCATCGCAACGTCAAATTAGCAACTCCCAGGAGCCAGAGAGACATCGGACAAAAGACTCCAAAATTATAAGTGACAGATCGATGTATTTGGGCAACTTTGCAACTTAAAAGTAAAGCCGCAATTTTAAATACAAAGACAGGAAACTTAAAGGACCAGGACAGAGTATTTGAGCAACTTTGAAACTTAAAAGTAAACCCGCATTTTTAATTACAAAGACTGGAGACCTAAGGAATCAGATCACCCGTCATAAGAGGAATACTAAAATTTCCCAGACCACGTGATACGAAAGCATCAACGTGCTGTGTCCATTCTAACTGTGCCAGGAGATTGTGTTCCCAAAAGTTACTTTGGGGTAAGTGTAAACATTTATTTTACCATGTAAATTTGACATGTTTTTCTTGCTATGTGGTTATATATGAGACTGGCAACCTCAACATATGAAAATAGTATATTCATAAACCACTACAGCAAGCGTTGGTGACTGCTTCTTGCTAGTCGTACAGAAAACCGACAGCAGAAGTGACCCCAGACTCCGTATGGAGCAGTGATGAGTGATGATTATATCACACGTGCCTAAAAGTGTATAATATCATTTTGTGAGATATGTACTATCCTCAGAATAAACTTTGACTTTCATTGGCAAATTCGTCGGAAGTACAATCGGGGATTTGAACTGAGAAATGATATTATACACTTTTAGGCACGTCTGATATTATCATCATTCATCACTGCTCCATACGGAGTCTGCGGTCACCTCTGCTGTCGGTTTTCTGCAAAAGTGTCCTGACATTACAAGTTCCTATTATTAAAATATGCTTAATTCTAATTTTGCTGACAGTAGCTTTATGTCGATCGGGTATCCCCTTTAGCACATGATGCTCCCTGTGAAGTGGAATGTAAATATTGATACAGTAATCTGACAGCCTTTTCTTTCTCATTTAGTGTCTACCATTTGCTAAGCCAAACCACGCAATTTTCTGACTGCATTACTCATATCCAATCCACGCCCTTTTTTCTTGACATGTAAACAAACAGACATTACCAATTTCAGTGACCTGCCAGCATAACAGGCAGCGAGCACTCATTTGTTTACCTAGTTTCTCACGCGAATTGATCAGCCAATCACCAGACATCGGACAGATCGCACGCGGGATAAACACGTAACCCTTTGATCTTCAGATACAGTGGAACTCTGACGCCGTTTTTGCCTTTCATCTCGAGAAAAACGGTGGCCGCCAGAGAACTTTTTATCTGGTCCACAGTTTCTCAATACTATGGTTCGCACGTCAATGCAAAATTAACACCATTAGGGATCTGAGAACAAACGATCTGTATATATACCGCGCTCTCTTAAATTCAGTTATCAGAAGTCGCTCAGAAATTCTTGGATAATCTAAGCACGACGGACTAGAACCATTTCTTTGCTAAATGTGTTAAATTATCCCGTGGGGATTTCATTTTCTGATTTGTGGTAATAGATATTGTGCTTAAGTGTTAAAATGTGTTAGGTTTACCATTTTTATTCACTATAATTCCCTAGCGTTTAAAACTAGTGAAATAACCTAACACATAGATATTTCTTGCCAGTCGTTCAGAGTAATGTAATTTCAAATACCCCATTTTCTTACACAAGAAGATACGGCTTAGCTGACTGAGATTATTAAGTGTGACGGATGAGTGACAGAATAGAATTCGCATTATATCTAATTGTGTGAAATTAAATAAGTGACTAGAGTTAATCATATGTGACTAAATAATAGACGCCGACAAATAGCTAGTAGTGACGGGCGATTTTTGTTAAAGTGCGCGTATGGATAAATTGAATAATAATTGACTTCGTGCGCTGTGCATTTTCTCGTGGGCAATAACGAGGGGAGGGCACATACCCTTTTTTCCCGACATGCCATAGCGGAAAACTTACGGGTGGATAGGATAGTAGCAGTTTTTTAAAATGTTCTTTTCTTCCTTATCTAGCACTTGATCAAAACCAGTGGCCAGCGGTCTAATATTACCAGAAACATTATTATTATTTTGGGTCTTCAATTTTTGGACCTGTTCGGTCCTCTTTCTTCATTCAGAGAGAGACCAATAGAACCAGTAAGATTAATCGTAACTGGATGGTACATTACCCAGAATTATTTATCAAATTTTTCCAGCCCACTGGGCATACGAAAGAACATATATTCCTGACGTTTGACAGCCGTAGCAACGGAGTGATCCAGAAAAACTACGCGGTTTCAAAATCGGCACTCACCATAAGAGTCAGCCGATAGGATTTACCATCATTATCAGTTTTACATATTGTAACATTTGTCTTAGCAACCAGAGGCTAGACAAGACAGGAACTACTTTTCTCCTTTTGTAACTGTGAATGTCCCGAGAACGTCTTGCTTCAGTAACTATTTGCGGTGACACAGGATTCATCCAGGAATAATTAAACTACCAAATTTGGCGTCCACCTTGTAATTATTATTCGATACAAAGGCTGGACTGGGGCTAGATTTTGGCAACCCACCTGACAATATAGGTTCAGGCTATTGTAATTTTTCAAGGGATACCTACACTATTATTAGGTAAGCAAGAGTGTTTGTGGCCACAGATGACAGAGTGAGAGACAAAGAGAGAGTAAATATTTTCCTTTGTTACAATCATTGTACTAACTACTTTTTTATTTCGCTAAACTGAGTACTTTACTGAGTAGTAATTTAGTGGGAACTTGGTCTTCACAGTCTATTCTGTAATCTAGTGCTTATCTTTGACCTTTGTGTTATTAACGTCTTTTGGGATCGTTTCTCAACAAGGGGAGGGCACTTATTCGGTTATTTTCATATATCTGTAAACATGATTTTTATTGATTTCTCTATATGTTTGATGTTGTAAAAAGTTTAATGATAATAAACAACAAAAAGAACTTACATGTGTGTGTTGGTCAGACCCATACCCAATTAACCATAGTTTTTCACGTCTTGTGGTTCTTGTTGTCACATAATTGTGTGTGGGTGTGTTTAGTTAAACTTATCTTTATAGAGATAAGGAGTTGGAAGAGTGTCTTACACTACAATATAGTCGTATAGATAGGCTGGACTAGAGAAACTATTCAGTCCAGAGACAACTTTTTCTCCTAACTATTCACTCGTGAAATCTATTCTTACACCTTTATTCTCACCTATTTACCCCTATCACCTCTGCTCAGACGGGACCATAAATTTCTAACCTATCTAAAAATATACGACACTCCCTACCGGACAAGGTGATTCCTCTGGAACCCCCTTAACGTAGTTGTCGATTACAAGAAAGTTGTGTTGATTCATTATTTAAAGGGGATAATACGAAGGGGTTCTCCATTGCTTTCCGTCGGTTTGTGTACGGTTGTCTCCTCCAGCCTATGACTAAAAAGTCAAACACACAAGGCAGTGGAGAGGGAAGAGGTTAAAGCGCCTTTATCTCGCTGGGTGTGACACCATAAAGCTTCAGAGGAGTTTTGAAACAGATAGCTGCCCCTCATAATTATCACACCCCGCTTTCAGTGACAACCACATTGGGAAATATATAGAGATCAGACAATATCAACACAAAAATCAGTATCTTCACATCAAATGTCAAGTAAGTAATATTATATGACTTTTAAAAATGAAAAAAAAAAAAAACAACTACAAAACTACAGACTTTCATAAACGGGTGCTTTGCGTATCATTGAAGGACTGAAGAGGTATGGTAAGACCACTAAAGTGGAACTGATGACAAGTACCAGTCAAGTGGAACTGATGACAAGAACCAGTCAAGTGGAACTGATGACAAGAACCAGTCAAGTGGAACTGAAGACAAGAACCAGTCAAGTGGAACTGATGACAAGAACCAGTCAAGTGGAACTGATGACAAGAACCAGTCAAGTGGAACTGATGACAAGAACCAGTCAAGTGCCAACGGAACAAAGGATGAGAAGAGGAAACTGGCGAAGGATAGGAACCACAATGAAGAAACCTGTAGATAGCATTACAAGGTAGTTCTTTTTCTGGAATCCCCAAGATAAGAGAGTTAGAGGGAAATCAAAGGACAAACGGAGAAGAGAACTGGAGGAAGACATGAGAGGGATGACAAAGACATCGAAAGACTTGGCCTAAGTTTTGTGAAAGCCTATGCTCCTTGGAACCACTCTTTTATATAAATCAGAAATAGTAATCAAAAATCGTCAAAATACCACAGGCATCTGGAAAAAAAAAAGAGTTCAGTGTTTGGTCTAATAAATTCAAAAGCTGGTCACAGGTCAGGCAGAAACAAATGGTTCATTTCGTTTATCCATTAAGTCTTACAGTTGTACTAATGAATAGATTCCTACTTTTATGCACGTGAACGTATCGTCGCTGTCTCTTGTTTCTCACCTGATAGCCTTAATCTCATGGATTTTACATTTAATTAGAATCCTGTTTCTTTATGTCTTAATGTTTGCCGATCTCTGTTCACCATAATCTTTTATCCGAAACATCACATTTGTCGGATGTGTCTTGTTGGTTCTTTTAGCTTAATGCAGTAAACTCTGTCTGCCATCATCATTATGTCCGCCTTTACAACCACAACTAATTTCAAATGATTTAATGGTGACTTTGGCGATAATGCGAAATTGAAAAAGGCGTATGTTACCTTCGAGTTTTTAGGTGTACCAAAACAAAACAAAGAAGAATGCTTTAAAAAAAAACCCAGATAAATACAGGGTGGCCCAAGAGTCTCAATGCAAAGGGAAAATGATCTTCTTTTACTGTACATAGGAATCAGTGTAGTACTGACAATACATAAAAAGAATTTCTGCAGGAAAATGGTGAAGTCCCAGTGTATGAGAGAACTACTGGTATCACAAATTAGTTACGGCTGTGAATGATCTGTTCTCGAAAAATTAGTAGAGTGGAGACAGTTATAAAATGTCACCCTGCTGTGTAACTAACTGTGATATTAAAACAAGGAAACAGATTTCACTTAACAATTATAAAAATTGACAAGTCGTTCAAATACAATTTCATTATTTATTAAGTATATACACTATCTTCTGTTGTGCTGAAGGGTGGATGTTGGAAGATGTAATGTAATGGATTTGTAAGTTTACATACGGGTTTTATATATATATATATATATTACAACAAGTCTTCCAATTATAGGAACAAAATTATATATATATATATCAGCTGTGCTGTTAATCAATTACAGAAAATTTATCAGCTGTGCTGTTAATCTTGTCTCTCACTACGCTAAATCACTTTTTCTTCATTGACAGTTAATTGCTCACACTTGCCGACGGAAATGGTACTAATGTGTACTCATCTCTTAAAACAGTTCTGTCCTTCTTAGTTTGATGCACACAACACCCGCTGATGATCGTTCCTTTAGCCCACCCAAAACTTAGGGGGACTAAAGATGTTGCTCGATACAACCACTATGCTCCTGCGAAGTTCCAGGCAGCTGGATTGATCTGAACATACGACCTCAGGTTGGATGACACGAATAAAACCCTCTAAGATTAATACAAGCCAGATTTGGACTCGACTTTAGTGAAGCAAGTCTGCCCCGTTCATGCAGGTAAGCATAAATCAGTCTTGACAGTTTCTCTTCCCCAGTCTGTCGTATTTAGCTGGCCTTCGTGTTTGTGTGTGTATTTTGAATAAAACGCGCCCGTTTATATAGGTGGACGCAGGGAATCTGCCAGTGCGTAAGGAAGCCTTTTGATTGGTTCTCGGTGGTTTGGTACCTTTAATTGCCGACGTTTTCGTACTTTCCATGACCTAGTTCCGAAGCAACAGTTCTTTTTCCTTTTTATTTTATTTGTTCCAATTTATTCTGTCTGCCGCCATCTTGGGGAAACTGACTTTGTGTAATTTAATCTGTCTCACAGTCTGTTGAACGTAGATTGGCTGTGCATATTAACAAATAAGTTGGTTTACACCCGACTTTACGACATAGCCCCATCCTTTCCTAGCTGTGACCTGTCATAGCTGACGTGTAAACACTTCTTCTTCTTCTTCTTCTCCACCTTAGCAATCTCGAATTTAACTTTCTAGATGCAGCCAAGAATGTTAAAGGCTGCTGATCGCTTTGGACAATGAAGTGTGTCCCCATACAGGTAAGGTGAAAATTTGTCGAAGGACCAAATTAGAGCCAAACATTCTTTCTCTACTGTCGAGTAATTCAACTCAGTTGCATTCAGCTTCCTACTGGTGTAGGCGACGGGTAAAATTTCCTCCGGCTGGGCTTTTCATTGCTGCAAGAGAGTTGCACCAATACCTATACTGCTAGCGTCCGTCCTTAATACAAATTCCTGTGTGATATCGGGTAGCGTAAGGATGGGTTTGCTGGTGAATTTTGCTTTTAGCTCTGTGTAAGCTTTTTCACAATCAGCATTCCATTGGATTTTGTCATGCTGTCCTTTCTTCGTTAAGTTAGTTAATGGTGCACACAGAGAGTTAAAGTGGGGTATGTATTTCTGATAGAACCCACATAAGGATACGAATGATCTCACATCTTTCTTCGTTTGAGGTCTGGGTGCCTTCTTTAACTTCTCTATATTCTTTGGGTCAGGAGACATATGACCTGTAGAAATAGTGTGACCTTGGAATTCCAACTCCTTACAACCGATATAGCACTTGGTTGGACGTGCAGTCAATCCAGTTTCTCTCAGACTGTCAGACAACATAGAGAGCGCTATTATATGCTCTTCAAATGTGTTTGTAGCAACAATAATGTCATTCATAAAGTTAGTGATATGGGAATTTTGTAGAGGTTCCAACAATTTCCTCATCATTCGTAAAAAGATACTTGGAGCATTTTTCAGTCCAAAGGGTAGTACATTAAACTCGTAGTGTCCGTCCGATGTACTAAATGCCAGCATTTTCCTAACTTCTGGTTTCACTGGTATTTGGTGGTATCCCTTGCTTAGATCTACCTTCGATAAATACCTAGCCTTACTCAGTGTAGAGAACAGCTGGTTGGTGTCAGGTAATGGGTCCACCTGAGATTCGGTGATCGCATTTAGCTTCCTGTAATCAATACATAACCTGTGCTCACCACTCGGTTTTCTTAATAGCACCACACTTGAGCTATAAGGAGAGACTGACTTTGAGATAATTTTCTCCTTGAACAGATAATCAACTTCCTCCCTTAGTGCTTGGGCTTTCGCATAGGGTTAGGGTATGTTCTCATGCATACTGGTGTAGGGTCATTAACCTTCATGTTGTACTCTAACAGATTCGTACGCCCTGGCTTATCTGTGAACACATTAGCATGGGTTTCCAACATTTTCTGAACCATCTTCTTCTGCTCTGGAGTTAAATGTTCACTATTGTTTACTTGAACATAATCCTCTGTAGTTGTGAGTGGATATTCCATAGAGTGAAGTGATTCACCGTGCATTTCTGTGGCAATGGCTAGGGTCATGATATGTGCAACTTCTGATGAATCCTTGTCATAGTATTTTTTAAGAAGTTTGACATGATATACCTTCTCCTTTCCTTTCTTGTCAATGTTATAATTGGTCCTGGAAAGTTTTTCCAGTATGATATAGGGTCCCTGCCATCCAATCTGCAATTTATTATTGCTGCTTTGCAACAGTAATAACACCTTTTCACCTACTTCCAGTTCCTTATCCTTTGCTTTTTTGTTGTAGTACGCAGCATGCTTCCTTCTGGCTTGTCTTAAGTTATCATTTGCCAGTTTCCAACCTGCTTTCAATCGAGATGTCAACTCGTTGACGTATTGGTAGGAGGAAGTCCCTGTTTCCTCTGCTTTTTCATCAGTCCATGTCCGCAGCAATGCTTCCAGTGGATCTTTTATTGGTCTTCCAAACAACAAAGTAGCTTGAGCCAATCCAGTTGAATTGTGGGGTACTTCCCTATATGCAAAGAGTGCAACGGGTAAGTATGTATCCCAAGTATCAGGTTTTTCACTTGCCAGTTTTCTTAGGATTGAAATTAGCGTACCATTGAACCGCTCTACTTGACCGTTCCCTTGGGAATGGTAGGGAATACAATGATAGTGCTCTGCTTGAAATATCCTGAATACTTCTTGTGTTAGCTTTCCCTTAAACTGAGAACTATTGTCAGTCAATATCTGATGCGGGAAACCTAATCGGGTGAATATTGTCAACAGGGCCTCTGCTACATGCTTTGAATCTATAGCAGACATGGCCACTGCTTCTCCCCACATAGAGCAAGTATCAACCAAGGTTAAGATGTAAGCATTTCTCTTCTTGGTCCTAGTGAGGGGTCCAACAGTATCCACTGCAACACGCTCAAAAGGGGTTCCCATAATGGGCATTTCTCCCAGTGTTGCTGGTGCAGTCCTATGCTTAGGAGCTACTCTTTGGCATTCTGGACAGGATCTTACATATCTCTTTATGTCCTCTGTGATTCTTGGCCAAAAGTAGTGACAGGCTATCTGATATGAGTAAATATCATATCATGTTTTGTATACGATCACTTCCTGGATGTATTGTTTATACACGGTAGCCCGTGGTTACAGGAAGTGACGTCTTGACTTCTGCTCAAAATTGATAGCAGACGGCAACATTGAATTGGGACAAGTTGAGCGTTCTTTCAAACACTTGGGCTTGTGTCTTCGGCCTGTGTAGATGGCATGTGTCCGTGTGGACGATATCTTCAGCTTGTGTTATTAATCCACCTGCATGCTATTTTACCATCAATTGTATTACATCTTCAACTGCAAGTGTATTATCAGTTTAGGCAAAAGCAGAGTGTGAAGTTTCTAAATGCGTGAGTACCAGACTTTATTAAAATGCATGATGTCTCCGAGGACGAGACGGTAGTCTAGACACGACTAGAAGAGAATTCTTATATTATGCACTTGAAGAGATGAACAACATTGTGTTGTAATAAACGTTTGTGCCTTGTCAATGGTTATTGACGTGTTAGTGCCTGAGTGCCTGTGTGCGGGCCAGGGAGTTGGGATATGTCTGGCCAAAAACTGAACCCACAGTATTGCTACATGTAAAGCTATTAAGTATAACCCTGGAAGGCGACTCAAGGCCTAAATAGAGACAGAGTGTCAAAGCATGGAGTCTGTTGCACTCTTGATCCAATCCATAGCAAGTCAAGCTATTAAGGAATCGTACCCGTATCAGCTTATTGGGGGCCAAGCTTAACAGGCCACAATCTGGAAGAAGCAAATATAACATTTTAAAAAATGGCGGCATTGATCGTCTGCCGAAGATTTTGAAGTGTGGAAGAGACTTTCCAGCATTTAACTGCATCTCAAAGTGCCTCAAAGTGTCAGTAACAAGAAGAAGTGACATTTTCAATATCAACTCAAATGTATTATATGGAGATCTTACATCCTATTAACATCAGATGTCAGCTATAGACCAGAGCTGTTGTTTTCAAGTGTCAGCCTTACGATTCTAGGCCTAACCTCAGCCTGGATAACGATCCATCACGTTGGTCCTTGCTTGTCGAAGTCTCAAGGAGGAATGTTTGTTTGGCAACAGATAAGTCTATGTATTGTTACATACAGCTTGGCTGTAAATACAATCTGTTTGCATGATTTCTGACTTCACCATATGTGGGTTTTCATTACGTGTACTTGTTTGTAACTAGTGGGCAAGGTTGATGGGACTTGATTTGTTTATTTAATACCGTGAAAGCTAGGTCGAATCCAGCATATTCTGCTGGTTGTATAAAAGTTTGCCTCTCTTGAATTTAACAGATCCATTTTTGTTAGCCGTATAGTCATGTTTAATTATTGTATGTTATCATAAGTCGTGTTATTGTAATATTTTACTCAGTTTGTTACATTATTGTTTGTAATATTGTACATTCTCCTCTGACTGTCATTTATTTCATAGAGGTCATAATTGTTGTGACATGCGTCTTGTCTTGTCTAGTTGTACTAGAGCATTAGTTTAAATTAATTCATATATATGTTATAGTTATTCCTTTGTTTTTCCATTTGTATTCCCTTCAGTTGCTCTAACCCTGTCTATCTTGTCATTACTCGTTGTACGTGCTATTTTCTTTGTTGTTCATATCTCGTATTTCACTGCACCTATATTATTGCAATTATAAATTGATCTGAGATTGGTGGATGAAGTATTGAATATTTAGCTGACATACTCATATACATAAAAGTTAAAATATTGTGTATTACTGAGAAACACAATAATAAGCAACCATGACTTCATTAAAGGATTTAATGAAAATTGGAAAAGAACTTAATTTGGAAGGTCCGGCCTTGCAAGCCTATGTGGATAAAGAATTAAACAGACAAGAAGAACTTCGCAAAGAAGAATTGGTTGAAAAAAGGAGACAAGAGGAACTCCACAAACAAGAAATAGAATTGTCTATAAAAAGAAGACAAGAAGAATTAATTGAAAAAAGAAGACAAGAAGAATTAATTGAAAAAAGAAGACAAGAAGAATTAATTGAAAAAAGGAGATCAGAAGAATTGGCTCTTGAAAGGGAAAAATTAGCCTATGCCAGATCTCAAGAGGAGAAAGCTCAAGAGGAGATGAAATTGCAACAAATTAAATCTCAAGAGGAGATGAAATTGCAACAAATTAAAGCTCAAGAAGAGATATTATCTCAACAAGCTATAAGATTAGCTGAGATTGAACTGGAAAAACTAAAATTACAACAACCACTGTTGCATCCTGGGGTAGGTGAAGATAAAAATAAAGATCATACTACTGCCATAAGGATTAATTTGCCAAAATTTAATGCGTCCATAGACGACATTTCATGCTTCCTAAATAGATTCCAAACTTATTGTGAAGAATATAAGATTGACAAATCTACATGGACATGTAGACTTATGAATTTATTGGTTGGTGAACAATTAACTGTAGTCTCCACTTTGGATGACCAAACCAGAAAGGATTATGAAGCTGTTAAAGTGATTTTATTGCAGAGGTATCAATTAGATGATGAGGGTTATCGTCAGAAATTTCGGTCTTTGTACCCTGATTCTGGAAAAGATTTCACTGAATTTATTTCAGCTGTTAAATTAAATTTTTCTAGATGGATTGAATTATCCAAAACTGAAAAAACTTTTGAGGGATTGTCAGATTTAATTCTAAGAGACAAGGTTTTGTCATCTATTAGTGCTGATTTTCTTGCGTTCCTGCAGGAAAGAAAACCAGAAAACCTGACTAAATTACAAACCCTAGGACGTCAATATCAAGTTGCACATCCTAATAGAGTATTGAGCAAAATCAATGTTAAGGATTCATTACCAGCTGCATCTGCTAGGTCATTCCAAGACAATGCACCTAGGTATAGATCAAACAGTATGGATAGGAATCAAAGATTTAAACCATCACATAATTACAGTCAAAATAGAGGTAGATACAATTTTAATAAATACCAACCTCAAAGAAATTGGAATTCATATCAGGAAGATAACTATTATCCACAAACCTCATTTAGGTCCAATAACTGGCAAAATAGAGGAGAATATAACTCAAAATCAAATAGAGGACAGAAATCATTTTATAGAGAAAATAATCAGAATGCAAATAAAATATCTTATCATAACAATACTTCCAGAGAATCAAGAAACACTGAACGTACCAATGCTATTGTTCGTGATAATAATCAGAACCATAATGATTTTGTAGCACATGCAAATTCATGCAGTGTAGACTTAGCAAATAGTGATAACTGCACTAATTGCAATTCTTTATTTCAGCCTCAAGGAGTGCCAAGATTATTATGCGGACACCCCCTCCCAGTCATGTCATCTTTTGAAAGTACTGGTTCATTGATCTTGAATAGAGGTTTTGTCAATAATCATTTAGTATCTTTATTGAGAGATACTGGGGCAACCACCATTGGTGTGCGCAAGGCCTTGGTTGATAAGGTGGAATATACCGGAAAACAAGTGAAATGCATAACTTTTGGAGGAACTGTGGAATATTACCCCACAGCTGAGGTGTTTTTGGATACACCATATTTTACAGGAAGAACACTTGTATGCCTCTTGGACAATCCAATTGCTGGAATTATTATGGGAAACATACATGAATTGCATGAATGTACACAGGAAGATATTGAAATATGGGAAAGACAACATTTATAATGTTCAAATGCTGTGACTACCAGAGCTCAGTCTCGCATGGACAATGATCATCACAAACCAGTCGTTGATGTGTTACCTGAGGATATAACTGAAGGTATCACTTCAGAAGAAGAAGAAGAAGAAAAGGAAAATAATAATGATGATATAATTCATTATCAACAGGAAAATAATGATGATATTAAGGTAATGGATGATGTCAATACTGATGATGACAATTTATTTCAGATGGAACTCATTGATAAGGAAACCTTTATACAAAGACAAAAAGATGATGTTTCCTTAAAAGTTTTTTTTCATATTGCTCATTTGAATGATGTAATGGTAGATGACTGTGCAAAACACTGGTATACTATCAATAATGGGATTTTGGTAAGAAACTATCAATTTGCTAATTCCTTAAAGAAACAGATTATGGTACCAGCTTGTTTTCGACCATTCATTTTACGACATGCACATGACATTGAATGTGCAGGACATTTAGGTGTTGCTAGAACAAAACAAAGAGTTTTGTCATATTTTTTTGGGCCCGGAATTACAAAAGACGTCAATTTATTTTGTCGTACATGTACCATCTGCCAAAGTGTAGCAACCAGAAAACCAAAACATGATGCGCCCATTCAAGCATCTGATATCTCTTTGCGTCCCTTCGCAAAGACTTTGAATCAAATGCTACATAAAGTTACTATTAAATATCCTCAAAATTGGGACCGAGTTCTCCCAGCCATTTTATTTGCGTATCAAGAAATAAAAAATGAACATACAGGCTTTAGTCCATTCGAATTGGTTTTTGGCGCCAGACCACGAGGCCCAATGTCTATATTAAAACAACTCTTAATTGGTGCTGAGATGAACAAGGAGGTTCAGACCTCATATCAATATGTGGTCAATTTGAGGAAAAAAATAATAGACGCATGCCAAATAGCAGTAGGTTCATCTGAAAAGGCAAAGCTTAGGGCGAGGTTATTTATTAACCAAAACCGCAAATTACGCCAACTTTGGCCTGGTGATGAAGCTTACGTACTATTGCCCAGGAGAGATAACAAACTATTAGTGTCATGGAGAGGACCTTAAAGGATTGTGGAGATACTGTCTGATGTTGATTATATTGTCTCAGTAGATGGAAAAGAAAAAACTTTTCATATCAATATGTTACAGCAGTTTCATACACGTCCACCATATCTAAGACCAGTCTTTGAAGCTCTTGATCAATCTGTCAGTCGTCATTCTTCTTTGGCTGTCATACAGGAGGAAAATTCTGATTTGACTGATGGTAATGACTCACTATTAGTATTACCTAGTCTTCACTACTTAGCTACTGAAAGTTGGAAAGATGTTGATATATCGCCAACTCTATCTTCTTTCCAGAAAGAACAGGTTACTTCAATCTTACATTCTTTTGCTGATGTCCTTACTGATGTTCCAGGACACACTGATATCATCGAACATGATATTATTGTGACAGACTTTCAACCGATCAAGTTGAAACCGTATCCTATACCGATACATTTACAATCTCAAGTTAAGGAGGAACTAGAACAGATGGTGAAATTAAATGTCATTTCTCCATCTCATTCCCCTTATAGTTTTCCGATGATCTTGATCCGGAAAAAAGACAAATCTATACGTATATGCATAGATTTTAGACGTCTAAATTCTGTCACTATTCCTGACGCGGAACCACTTCCCGTGTTGGAGTCTTTATTGGATAGACTAGCTTCGGCTACATTTTTCTCTAAATTTGATCTGTCTAAAGGCTAGTTCCAAGTGCCATTAACGGAACGATCCAAGCCTTATACTGCATTCGCTACTCCATTGGGTCTATTTCAATTCAATTATATGTCCTTTGGTTTAGTAAACGCACCTGCGACCTTCGTTCGCATGATGAGACGACTCTTCTCTGACAGAGAAGACCTCATTACTTACATTGACGACATTTGTCTGTTTCATCAATCTTGGGATGAACATTTGGAGGGTATTAAATCCTTACTTAGCACTCTACGTCTTCATAATTTATCTGCACGTCCATCTAAGACTAAAATTGGATTTCAGGAGATTTCATTTTTGGGTTATAAAGTGGGAGGAGGTTTTTTGAAAACAGAGGATACTACCATCTCTAGAATTCTAAACCTTGATCTACCCAAGACAAAAAAAACAGGTTAGAAGTATTCTGGGGATCCTAAAATTTTATCGCAAGTTTATCCCCAATTGTGCAGAGTATACGTTCGTATTTGTCATCACTGGTGAAGAAAGAGTCACCAAATAGGTTTGTTTGTAGTCAAGAATGTCGTGTAACTTTGGATAGATTAAAATGTCTGTTTTCCAAGTTGCCTATATTGAGATTGCCTGATCCTTCTAAACATTTTACTCTTAGAGTCGACGCATCAAAATCGTCCATTGGAGGTTCGCTGTTGCAAGAATGGAATGGCTGTTTGCATCCGACACTTTATGTTAGCAGGAAGCTAACGCCTACTGAGCAGCGATACCCAATCATTGAAAGAGAGCTCCGGCCTCTTGTTTTCTGCTTCTCTAAACTGCAGCGCTACCTGCTTGGTGCAAGTTTCACACTCGAGACGGACCAGAGAGCACTCTCTTACCTGAAAACAGCGAGATTTAAGAATGCAAAAGCTGCCCGTGCCTCTAAATTACTTACTCCAAATATCAAAAAGGGATATAACAGAGAAATTATATTTCAACAGGTACTTATAAAATTCTCAAGTACAGAATGAAGAATGATATCTGTGCTGTATATGCTATTGCATGGAGGACAAACATCGACATCCGACATAGAGGAAAAATGGATCTTTTCAATGAACTATTTCATTCCTGCATATGTACATAACTGGACATCAATAACAATGATGTGTGAATAAGTGCAAACTAATGACTTATTGGAACTTTAATTCTTTAAAAAAAAAATTCTACAGGAATGACTTTGTATGGTCAAACATGAACGGTTTTAATAACCCTAGTGATATTACATTGGTTCATTAATGTGTCACTACGTGAATTGAATTCCATTGGTGTTTATACTTAGTATAACCTATAACCTTCGTATGTTTCGATATTAAGTAATATATCTTCACATGACATCTCATTAACATTGTCATTCACCACATGACATTGCATACATACAAATATTAATAACTATTTTGACCTATTGTCACAGTCACCATTTATATTTTGACTTGTCTGCCTCATATGACCTATTCTGTCTTTGATTGCTTATTATGCATTTCATTTGATAGATAGGTAGACTTACATGACCGACATGACTTAAGGCGTTTGTTGACATGGTGTGCTGTATGAGTGCCATGACTGACATATTGTCTTTTTCCACACTGCCTTCTAATTAATGTAGTTACCTCACATTCGTGTCAAAAGAGTGTCTTCTAAACGATAATGGGTTTGGTAATGTTATTACTAAATACCACACCTTGTGTGTCAAATTGTCGATTATGGAGCACGCCTCTAGGTGCTATCATAAGGATGACTGTTGAGAATATGGATATTGTCATATGGTTTCTCCAGTGACCTTGTAGATTGTACTATGCAAATAATGAAAAGTTCCTTTTCATTATTTTAGTGCAGGGGGGGAGTAAATGATATGAGTAAATATCATATCATGTTTTGTATACGATCACTTCCTGGATGTATTGTTTATACACGGTAGCCCGTGGTTACAGGAAGTGACGTCTTGACTTCTGCTCAAAATTGATAGCAGACAGCAACTTTGAATTGGGACAAGTTGAGCGTTCTTTCAAACACTTGGGCTTGTGTCTTCGGCCTGTGTAGATGGCATGTGTCCGTGTGGACGATATCTTCAGCTTGTGTTATTAATCCACCTGTATGCTATTTTACCATCAATTGTATTACATCTTCAACTGCAAGTGTATTATCAGTTTAGGCAAAAGCAGAGTGTGAAGTTTCTAAATGCGTGAGTACCAGACTTTATTAAAATGCATGATGTCTCCGAGGACGAGACGGTAGTCTAGACACGACTAGAAGAGAATTCTTATATTATGCACTTGAAGAGATGAACAACATTGTGTTGTAATAAACGTTTGTGCCTTGTCAATGGTTATTGACGTGTTAGTGCCTGAGTGCCTGTGTGCGGGCCAGGGAGTTGGGATATGTCTGGCCAAAAACTGAACCCACAGTATTGCTACATGTAAAGCTATTAAGTATAACCCTGGAAGGCGACTCAAGGCCTAAATAGAGACAGAGTGTTAAAGCATGGAGTCTGTTGCACTCTTGATCCAATCCATAGCAAGTCAAGCTATTAAGGAATCGTACCCGTATCAGCATCCTTTGTCCAGTGGCCCCTATTCCCATATGTCCACTGAAGGGTATAGCATGTCCTAGCGTCATAACCTTCTCCCTGTAAGATTTTAGCACTACTAGCTGTCCATGCCTTTTAGGTCCTGTTCCAGCTTTTCTGTAGAATAGGCCATTCCTCATGTAAAAGTCTCCTTTCTCTGGAGGGTTATGTGCTTTAGGTAATTTGCCAAAACAAGGCTTCAATGTGCTGTCTGCTGCTTGAGCGTTTTTCATTTCTTCTGGATGAGTATTGATAGGATTTTCCTCCATTTTCTTGGAGCTTTCCCTGGTCTGGACTGTAGCCATAACTACAGGTTTTATAGGTTCTCCAAGTTCTTCCTTCTGCAATCCGCAGTATTGTGGTTACTCATTTGACAAGTTTTAAACCACTTTCCTTCCTTCCAGTAAGGTGTCTTATCCAATCTTAGACGGTTTTTGTCCTTTTGGTCAAATCTTTGTTTGTTCCTTGTGGTAAGGTCCTTTTGTTCATATTTGGTATAGTTTTGTGATTATTTGAAGTTTTCACCCTGCATCTTCTTATTTCCTAATAATTCTGCTTGAGCGGCTTGATATCTCTCAGCAAAAGTTAAAATATCTTCCAATCTCTCTGCTCCTTGTTCCATGATAAACTTCCTCATTTCTTGAGGAATGGACTCTTTCACTTGCTCCATCATTATCATTTCTTTCAGATCCTGACACATTCCTAAACTACTCCATTTTGCTAAATAAGTTTCCATTCTAGCAGAGAATTGGTGATAGTTTTCTCCTGGAAGAAGTTTAGCTGTTTGGAATTTCTTTCTATAAGATTCCGAGTTCTTTTCATATCTCACAAGCAGTGCCTGCTTCAGGATTTCATAATCTTCCTGGCCATCTCCTGAGAGCTTCAAATATACATTGTAGGCCACACCTCTCAATCCCTGAGATAGTTTAAGACTCCACTTTTCTTTCACTAAGCCTTAGGTAGTGGCAAGTCTTTCATATCTATCCAGGTATGACTCAATGGCGTCTTCTTTCTCAACAAATGGGTCCAGAGAAAAATTCATGGCCCCACTTGAGGTGCTCTGGCTGGAGCTACTCTCAGAGTGATGTGAGATACCACCATTATTGCCAGTAGTTGCATGAATTTCAAGCTCTTTCAATCTCAACTCATGGTCTCTCTCTGCTTGTAATTTCCTTTCCTCGGCGTCAATTTTCTTTGTCTCATTTTCAGACTCCAATTTCTTGGCTTCAGCTGCTAATTTCCTTTCTTCAACTTATAATCTTTTGTTTTCTCTCTCACCTTCCAGTATTTTGGCTTCTCTCTCAGCTTCCAGTCTTTCGGCTTCTCTTTCAGCTTCTACTTGCAATTTTCTTTCCTCTCTATCCATGTGTTTGTCCACTTCTGTTGTTACATACTTAATAAGAGCATCGCCTGTCATATTTAATTCCTTACCCATCTGCATGATCGCAGTTCTGAACTTCACTAGGTCAGCCATGACGTTACTTAGAGAGGGTATGTAATTTTACTATATCCAAATTATTGTAATTAAACTTAATTAATTTAATTGAACACATAATTTCCGTGCAACTTTGTGAGCATCGACTATTTACTGAGTACTAAATGGTACTCCTCCTAAGAAAACAATAAAAAATCATATTTATGAATTTTTTCAAAAAACGTTCCTTTTATATTCTATGGGTGGCACAAGATAGAGTTAGTAGATAGATGAATAGACTAAGTATGGCTCAGGATATATTGAAATATCCAGGAAACGAGCCCCCAGTGTAGCGTGAAGTTTTCATTTTATCTAGGAATCAGTATAGTACTGACAATACAAAAATAGAATTTCTGCAGGAAAACGTGAAGTCCCAGTGTATGAAAGAACTACTGGTATCACAACTTAGTTACGGCAGTGAATGATCTGTTCTAAAAAAAATAGTAGAGTGGAGACAGTCATAAAATGCCACCCCGCTGTGTAACTAACTGTGATATTAAAACAAGGAAACAGATTTCACTTAACAATTATAAAAATTGACAAGTCGTTCAAATACAATTTCATTATTTATTAAGAACATACACTATCTACTCTTGTGCTGAAGGGTGGATGTTGGAAGATGGAATGTAATGGATTTGTAAGTTTACATACGATATATATATATATATATATATATATATATATATATATATATATATATATATATATATATATATATATATATATATATATATATATTACAACAAGTCTTCCAATTATAGGAACAAAATTATATATATATATATATATATCAGCTGTGCTGTTAATCAATTACAGAAAATTTATCAGCTGTGCTGTTAATCTTGTCTCTCACTACGCTAAATCACTTTTTCTTCATTGACAGTTTATTGCTCACACTTGCCGACGGAAATGGTACTAATGTGTACTCATCTCTTAAAACAGTTCCGTCCTTCTTAGTTTGATGCACACAACACCCGCTGATGATCGTTCCTTTAGCCCACCCAAGACTGAGGGGGACTAAGGATGTAGCACGATACAACCACTATGCTCCTGCAAAGTTCCAGGCAGCTGGATTGATCTGAACATACGACCTCAGGTTGGATGACACGAATAAAACCCTCTAAGATTAATACAAGCCAGATTTGGACTCGACTTTAGTGACGCAAATCTGCCCCGTTCATGCAGGTAAACATAAATCAGTCTTGACAGCTTTCTCTTCCCCAGTCTGTCGTTTTTAGCTGGCCTTCGTGTTTGTGTGTGTATTTTTAATAAAACGCGCCCGTTTATATATGTGTGGTGGGTTGATATGAATTTAATATATATTATGTGTAGCAGATGTGAAGTCAGCTATGCAAGCCCCTGAGGAAGTATAAATTCTGAATAAAATGTCAGGGAACCTGTCTTGCTTCCACCAATGACCCCCAGCCTGCTATGTATATTTTCCCAATTATATTTACTGATGTATGGATGTTGTGTAGCTAGATGTCTAGGGTATATGCAATGTGCGTGAATAAAATAACAACAACCACACTTTAAAGTTACTTAACAAGTAATTTAACAACTCACTATTGAATTTTTGTCTGATAAATTTTTTACAATGTATTAAGTATAATTGAGTGAGTCAAATGAAGTTAAACGTCAAAATATATTTTCACAAATACAAGTTAACTAATAGAGTCTATTATTTCTTGACTTTGGAAGTGTTCTTAGTGTAGTACTCTCCTCTAAAATTAAGCACATATTTGAGGGATCAATAATGTCATCATATTTAGATATCTGTTTGATATAATAGTCGTGGAGGATCAGTCAGTGAATTAATAAGGCCCCAAAACACAGAGGCTTAGCTTTAGATATGTGTAGAAAATTCTGCGATGTCCTGCCCCAAAGTCTGCCCGCTCACAGCAAGGTACAGCTTTTGGATGGTTGATACTGTAAGGCACTCTATTTGTATGGCCTCACCCTGGTACTTTTATCGAACATATACGTGACTGGCACACTTCAGGTTCTCACAGAAACCCTGGAAGGAAAGGATTCATTTCCTTCAAAATAATGTTCTGACCTATCTCCATTCTAAACAGGTTTATACATATCAAACATATCATAATCAGAAATTTATACACACATAAGTATTTTTCCCATCTGTTAAAGTGCTCTATTCATCATCAAGTATCTCAACCATATGTTGAACAACTTCCTAGTCATAAGACAATATTATAATTAAGTAAATACATTCAGGTGATAACCTGTAATTTATTAAGATGTCCAGTGATTTTCTGGCTATAACTCAAACATTATTCAGTAAAGTCTTTTCCCTTATTAATTTCTTTTATCCCAACTTGTAAGTAAAACTGTAAGGATTTTATTAAGGTCTTTCCCCACAATGTCAGAAAGCCTGTCTGGCTTTTCTACAAAAGGTTAATATCTTTCTTAGCAACTCGGTGAAACAACACAAAGTTTGATGATGGCTTCCCTCTTTATATATTTTCTTTTATCTCCCAAAGTACAAGTAAAGCTGTAGGGCTTTTCCATGAAGCTATAAGATTATCTAACCCCATTTAATGATTTTACATAACATGTTGAAGCGGCACTTGTACGACTGGGACGTTACCCTTCAAATATTCATACATAATCAATATTGCAAACACATTTTCAAATACAATAATATATATATAAATGTTGCTTCTTACCGTAATATTGAAATATTTCACTATATGAGTTAAATACAGGCTATAAATGGTCACACAGATCTCCTGCTGACATCAGAACAGCGAAGGCATAGGAGCACAACTTGTCTGAATTCGTCAATAACTACACAAGTGAATATTTAATTTTCAAGTGGCAAGGAAAGCTTGGGCCTCAGTGTATTTATTCATACTCCTTAGTTATTCTAAGCAACCAATCAGGGGACTTCCGCTCCTACGCGTCTTTTTTTGAAAAGTTAACCTAATAATTTTCAAATCGGGAGACACCCCTTAATATGGCCAGCATCAGTAAAGAAGCCCTATACACGTCTATATATGTCTTCATTCTACCATATCGCCAGTATTCTCTAAGTCATTTCAATACAGAATGATAATATTTACTTCGTCTACCGTCTGTTATCAAATACATAAGGTTTCACACTTCTGTCTATTATTTTTACCATTTTCGTTTTTCCTCTATATTTATGCCAATAATATATCTTTCTTTCTACAGTAAGATAATATATTAGACTAAAGAATATGATATATTTAATAACTAATTAGTAGCACTTTAATCGTCTTTTAGTCTTTATTTTTCCTATCGTTCGATTTGGACAGTGAGTTTCAGTTTTAAAATTCAAACGGGCTCTATGCATTTCCCCCTTTCCAATTTTTTTCTCTCTTGACTTTTCCAAGAAAACCACAACAAATGCGGTAGTACACATTCAAACTTTTGACCCAATATGCAAATAGCTCTAACCTTCATCGTATGTTTCGGTTAAGGCGTGCAAGTCTGTGACGTCACATTGGCATTTAGTCTAACGATCGTTTTTATGCGTTAACCCTTTAGAGATCGAGTTATAAAAGCTAGTATTTTTGGTGGCGCGGTGATTCCTATGTTATTTTATACTTATAAAAGTGGTCACTAGTCTTACAACTGGGGGGAATTTTGCGAGACCATATGTGGGCGTGTTGTACATACAGATTGTATTTTACGACAATATGTAGACGCAGGGAGCCTGCCAGTGCGTAAGGAAGCCTTTTGATTGGTTCTCTGCGGTTTGGTACATTTAATTGCCGACGTTTTCGTACTTTCCATGACCCAGTTCCGAAGCAACAGTTCTTTTTCCTTTTTATTTTATTTGTTCCAATTTATTCTGTCTGCCGCCATCTTGGGGGAACTTGACTTCGTGTAATTTAATCTTTCTCAGAGTCTGTTGAACGTGGATTGGCTGTGCATATTAACAAAGAAGTGGGCTTACACCCGACTTTACGACACATGGTTGCCTTTACTTTGAAAAAAAAAACAGGAAACAGAAAAAGAGAAAAATTATTCCCTATACATGCAGACTTTTGGACCACCCTGTAGAATTAAATAAAAATATATTCTACTTGTGACCAGTAGTGTGACAAGGCGAGTTCTGGGGAGATACAGAGAGAAGTGTAGATTTGACATAGACAGATAGATTCATGATACAGATCGGTCAAATCAAATAAAACAACGTTGTGGCCAATGCTAAGGCCGAGCAAGATAATAACATTGCTACATGCTGCAAATGAAGACAGGAGAAATATAGTCACAAAATTTTAGTACACTGCATAATAGAATAGGTATGTAGAGAAAGCAGATGTGGCATCACATCACCATCTTATGTTAGTTAAAATAAAGATGAAATATAAAATAGACAACACTTTAATATAGGATATTGACACAATCAAGACACAAGAGACAAAATTAGGGTCACAAAATCCAATAAATACCACGTGCTCCAACAGCCGAAAGATGTAGCAAATACAGAAGACCACTGGCTACAGATTAAAACTATTTGGAATGTAACACGTTGTTAAAGTAAAAATATTAATGTATTTTGTATCTTTACCACACATAGGCTATTACCAGTTAATCCACGCGGTAATATGTCTCTCTGTGGTTAATCATGTATTTGCATGGGTTTTCAATTATGTTGAACGCGAGATATTTAATACGTCATCGGTAGTTAATGACGTAATGCGTTCTGCACTAATTTATGCAAATGGTCAATATTCTTGGCCTTTCGTGATTTGTATTCTTTGAGGAAGGACGTATCTATGTAAGCTCCTTATATACTGTGGAAGTTGAGCGATTTGTGGCATATTTAATTATTCGAAGGCCGTCACTATTATTGAGATATTATATAAGATGATCCAGAACCTAGTGAGAGGTCTGTGACTACCAAAGAGGTATTTCATTATAAAATTATACGTCTGCATTTGTCTGACACACATTACTTGGGTGATCATCGTTCGTATGCACCTCTAGTACAGCGGCCATAAATGTTTGGTGAGACGTGACTATTGAAAGACAGGACGAAGTATCGTTATACATGCAATTGGCATTTTCCCATGATGTCGTGATCTTCTATTATTAATAAACGTCAACCATATTATGTGGACCCATCCACCTCACGGCGTGGATTCGTCTGAACTGATGTTATATATGTTCATGCCCGTGTCCATTCATGACTGTCAGAACGTTGCTCTATGTTGTCACTGAACGTTGTAATACGATCACCTTCATGCTACAAGACCAAAATTCATCCGTAACACACGTGAAGAAGTACTGGGAAAAAGAGAATGTTAGTGTCATAGAACGACAGTTAATTGAATTCTCTAATTTTACCAGTAGAGCAACTCACAATTCTTTTATAAAGGTTAGGTATTACGCCTCTCTTTCATAGACCTCGTTCTGTTGTAGAACTCTCGTTCTTCAGTTGTCAATCTTCTGAGTGACCTCCCCTTTGATCATTTTATTCGTCTATATTTCAATCCAGGATTTCACTAACGAAAGCGGTCGTAATTTTCATTTGCTTCTCTGTGTACCACACATTGGGCCTTTGTTCGTGGCAAAGTCTAGCTCATTAGCTAATTCCCTGGACTTAGCCCATGACGCAACCTACCTCTAGCAGGCGAGGCTGCGTTCGCGTAAAAAATCTTACCATCTGCACGCGCGAACCTAGATGCTTGTCTCTATTCTATTCTTTTTATCTGCATTGGTTCTAGCATCTGGATAAAGAAACTAATTCTGTCATCTTTCCTGAAAGACGGGGACACGTTCTTTTATCGACGTCGCCTACAGTCTCTTTACCTGGTCAAACTAAAAGCTTTGAGTACGGTCATAAATTCCGCTCATACGCGCATATGTGCGACCTGGTTTTGGGGCAAACTAAAAGCTTAGATCTGGTTCGCTGACCGTGATGTAAGCTGTCAGGCTATGAGTCGCTGACTGCATTCATCTCTCTTGCTGCGTCTTCGGTCCTTGACCTCATCTAAGTCCTCATCTATCTAAGAGCAATTGAAGAAGTAGACAGAACATTTTGAGGAACTTCTCAATAGACCAGGTTCACAAAATCTTCCAGACATTCGGCCAGCAGATGAGGTACAGGTAGCTGTAGTGGTATGTACAAGAGGTCTAGTGAGTGGTCTACTGAAACTATTGAATGTGAAATGATCGTCATGAACGAGGGCACTTAAGAGGCGTTAATGAAACGGCGGTAAAGGCATTGTGTTGGTTGTAGAGCAACTGCATCGCGAAAAAGAATTCAGGACAATAATTCATATCCAACATAATGGTTATTTTTAATTTTGCCTCAAGCCGGCAGCATGGAAAAAAACCAGGATTGAAGCTGAAAATCGCAACCAAGGTGGTGTGGGTTCAATTCCCAGCGCGGGGAAAAACAAAAAGAGGCGGACACTTAAGAGTTATGACCCAAGTGGGCCCACCCCCTCAGAGTGTAAAGAAGATAGGGGTCCAAGCACTTGTCCATTGTGTAAGATTTAGCTACTGAAACTACCACTGTAAGAGTATATAAATGCGTGTTGCAGATTTCGCGGAGCCAGCTGCTTTGATAGCTCTATGTTCTCCTTCTTTCGTCTTCTTCTTCGTATACTCTCATACGTCTAAATGAATGTTGTCAAAGAAAGCAGTGGTCACCTTGAGGATATTTGTAACTCCATAGAGTTTTTTTTTTACGAATAATACTGGTGACGGTTATAAGTGCGTTCTCTGTTGGGCATCTTTGAAGCAGATGTTCAACAGTCATTTTATCAATGCCACAGATACATGTATCGGTAGTTCCTATCTTTAGCTTGTTGAATAGATGGTATCTCAATCTGTTGTGGCCAGTGCGGAGTCTGAAGATTACCACTTGTTCTTTTCTGTTGAGCTAGTAATATGCATCGTTTTGTGTGTGACCTGGATGCTCTGCATCCCATTTGTTTCTCCATCTTATTCTGGTAAAACTCTTTGCCTCTTCGAAAGTTATGCTTGCATCAGGCTGAGGTGGCTTTCCACCTTCCTTTGCCAATCTGTCAGCCTCTTCATTGTCGGGGATGTTATAATTAGATGCGATCCATTGCATTAATGTCACATAATTTGTCGTTCTCTTTTTCTCATTTTCTCTCTCTCTCTGCCACTGCCTATTTATTTCTTCATTTTTCCACACATAAAATTGTGCTGCGCCACTCCTTAGATTTTCTATCTCTGTTCATACTGCGATCGTGTTATTTCACGGCTAATTGACCATCCTTAAGGAATAATTATAATCGCTTAAGTTTGAACCAGACAGACTTCATACGGTAAACTTGAAAGTAATTAGTTACTTTCTACTTAATTCTTTCCGCCAGATACGCATACCCGTCTGGGGGCATTGTTCGCTACAAACGCGTTCAGACACTTTGGCGGAGAATACAAAAGGACCAGATGTTGTCTGTGAAAAAATGTCTGTGTGCAGCGATATGTTGCTGCTTATCCTTCTGGGACCCGCGAAAGTAAGAGAGATAATTGCATAAGAACTTACAGAAGTTTCTGTAGTATTTATTACAGATACACGCGTCTGGGGAGACAAACTAGCGAGGGCACTATCTTGCATGCGAGGCTACAAATCTTATTTGAAAGGTTACCTAAGAATAACGGAAGAAGCCGGGCCATATAAGGAGGAGGTCATGTGTTCATAGTTTAAGATGATATTTTAAAACATGAGGGTGAAGGTAATAACTAAAGTCCCGACCCACTTCATGAATTGGATCACATGAGAGCATGAAATATACATTCGTTCTGTTTGGAAGTCGGTCAGAAAAGAAAGATGGACGCGTGGGCAGGAAAACTGCGATATAACATAGCATAATTCAAGCGATACGACACTGCATTCCAAGATCGTCAAAGTAGACAGCCCAGACAAAGCAAGGAAAGAATAGAGTTAGAATTCTGAATTAAAGGACCAGACACAAAAACGTATTAGAGCATCTGCTGAAACATCAGTAGAAAACTCGTCAATATTAATACGGAAACCGGATTCTACAGGACCACTCACACGTCACAGAGGGATTCTAAATAGAAACAATACCCAAGACGCGTGTTCGAAGCATCTTCATCAAGTTGCCACGACTATTCTACTGAACAAGAAGTCTAGACTTCCCAACTATTGGGTTCGTGGTACGAGTCTACAAGACCATTTGTGGTACTAGTTTCCGATATCAGTTTGAAAGACGAACCTGTGGCTCAGAGCTTGTAATCAACACGAGACCGCCTACTTTCAACGGCCTGTGAAGATACTCGCATTGACCAGGCGCGGTCACCCCTTGCATTCACGTTTTAGGACGTGCCCTCGCCACAGAAATCGTAAATTAACGGAGCAGTCAGCAGCAACAACAACCCTTCATCAGTCTGACAGCTAAATCTAATCTTATCAGGCCAGAACCAAATGAACACTTTAATAATACATTTCCAGCGAAGTTTCTGTGAAGAAACAACTATTAACTCACCAGTCATTTATTTATTTTACTTCTGTTAAAAGATAATTGATCATTAAATTTGTTACATGTTTTTTACAAATTCATAATTGATTTAATTATTACAGAGGGAAGTGCACACGTATGAACCAGTATTTTCCATAGATAAACGAGCTAATAAACAAGCATTTTATTGTTAATTCAGTTGGGGGCTTCAACTAGCTTAGTTAAATACACAATATATCTCTTCACAAAATGCGGCGGGCAAATAATAAGTTAACTTTGCTAAAACACATTTCGCATTGTTCTTGACTTCTGAATATTTTGTGAAAACTCCTTCAAGATAGAAGCATCATCATCCTTCTATTTACCAACCTGCCAAAAGTAATCTTGAGTGAAGGTAGATACCTTCGACGATCCACATTAGATACTTTTGAGTTTTGGCCATTGTTGGACCACTACTGCAAAGCAAGGGATACATCCCGTGATAATCACAACTCTTTTGAATCGTTGACATAGTTGCTCCATGTGCATTAGGAATCTACTAGGGAAAAAGGACATATGTGTAAGAACACACACACACACACACACACACACACACACACACACACACATATATATATCTATAAATTGTAACCTTTGACTGAGGCTAGAATGCCAGGGTAGAATATTAAATGTGCACTTTTCTTCAACGTAAAAGTATGAACACAACACACAATTCAGCATAACAGCTCTAGAGAAGAGAGCATCCACTTAATAAGTGGGCATCTCCATATCTGGGTTGTGACCTTCATCTGGGCTGAGTCACAGTTGTTATCTCGTTTATAAACAGAAAAAGGATATTATAAGGAGAAATTAAAAAAAATAAAAAGTAGTTACAGTTACACTGCGTGGCATGCATTACTTCTGATAAAAACCTTGAGGTGTAAAACACTAGGGGAAGCCACCACAAAAATTTCAAATTCAGATAAAATTGTATAGTAAAAGTTACATTCACATACCTAGACTGCTGTATACAGAGAGACGTAGTTACATAACTTTGGCAAGCGTAAGAGATACGCTAACTTTCGTAAAGGTAAAGAGGATAAGGAACCCGGTACACGCCCATTGGGAATATGGTGTTAGGCCTATATTTTCTTGACCATCAGCACACTAGGGGTGAGTGGTCAGCATCACGCCGGCAGCCTTAACCTTCCCAGAGTTACTCTGGTACCCAATTCATGAGGCTGGGTCGACCCAGGAGCCGTTTGCGGTCGAAAAAAAAATCACACCAACTAGGGATCGAACCACGGATCACCGAGCTAGGAAGCCAATGCACTAACCATTAAAAGGCGACTAATATGAGGTTGTGAATGAGGTTGGCAACCTCATCACGTAAAACAAATTTCTACAGAAACCACCGCTGCTGAGCGTGCGCTTTGGTGATGGCTCCCTGTGACGGACCAGCTGTAGTTGTGGTTCCTCGCTCCATAGAGAGCGAAACAGGAGATGATGATGATGAATGTGTGCTGACTACGACTTTTATAATTCGTAGCAAACACCCCGAGGCAGGATTCACCAGACTGAATTACAGGAATTTCTGTCACTCAACGTGAGAAACTTCACGAGGCAAGACTCACCAGACTGAATTACAGGAATTTCTGTCACTCAACGTGACAAACTTCACGAGGCAAGACTCACCAGACTGACATGCAGCAACTCCTGGTAACCTACCTCACAAACTCACCCAGGCGGGACTTAGTAGAAGGACATACATCAATTTATGTCAACCAACGTTACAAACACTTTCAGGCAAGTCTGAGATAAAATGTTTTCTGTCAAATAACGTGACAAAAGGACAAACTAATCAGACTGACATATAGCGATTTTTGTCAACCAAAATGACAAACTCTCAGAGACAGGACTCTCCAGCCTGGCATACAGCATTTTCTGTCAACCAGTGTGACAAACTACCCGAGGTAAGACTTACCAGACTAACATACAATGATTTGTCAATACATGTGACAAACTCCCCAAGGCAAAAAGACTCACAAGGCTGACATAGCATGACTTCTGTCAATCAACGTGACAAACTCTTGAGGCAAGACTCATGGATTGAAATACAGGAATTTCTGTCAACCGGCATGACCAACTCTTCGAAGCAAGATTCACAAGACTGACACACAATGATTTCTGTCTACATACGTGACAAACTCTACGAGGCAAGACTCAGAAGACCGAGAAACATGGATTTCTGTCAACCACGGTGACAATATCCCTGAGGCAGGACTTACCAGACCGGCTTACAGCAATTTCTGTCAACCAGCGTGACAAATTCACGCAGCAAAAACTTACCAGACAAGTAAAGAGATTTCTGAAAACCAGAATCTTTAAAAACGTAAAACAAAATAAAAAATATGGTCAATTATCAAAGCCATTGGCTAATAAATTACAATGAAAAATTACGCAGCCGACTCGTCATTACATTTCTATTTGTGTCCATAATCAGTTAAACATCGTGGGAAATGGGGGTGTTGATGTTAGAATGAGACCTTTTCTTAATCAGATGCAACAAACACATGCCAAGTCATTCTTTTCTAACCATCTTTCAACAGCCGGCCTCTACTTCTCTTACACTGGAGATTGATAAGCAAGACATTGAAAGACCTTGAGCCGATGGCACTCGTTTTGAGGACTTGTCGTGTGCTTGTTGGAGGCCCAAGCTCATTTGTGATGATAAAGAATAATGACTGACTAGTTGATTTATGTCTCTCTGTCATGCGTTCTACCAAATGATTTTCTGCTTTCGTATCTATTCCCTTCTCCTGAACACCTCAGTATCATTTTCTGACGATTCTTTTTTATTTTCCCTCCTTTTTATCTTGTCTATTCTTAATTTATTTCTTCCTTACTGTTAATTTGTCTTACAATAGGAGTCGGGAACCAGTGGCTGCGATCAACCTCAACACGGAAGAGTTTTTAAGTTATGGCAAATTTAGGCTAGCGCTCCTGACTGGCGTTTAAAACAATGTTCTTCCTCCCCATCATTTCATTTTCCTTCGCGTTCTTCACAGACCATGTAGCCACCACTCCAGGTGGTTGACTTGAAGGAAGCCTGCACTTAACAGTCACATGTTCTTGCAGCGTATTCCAAAATCATAATACTCTTAAACCTGAAATAGACATGACTTTATCGAGGTACATCTCTCTGAAGAATTTTCCCCATAGAACCTGTGTTACCTGCCGCTGTCTTAGAACATCTGATCTTATCACTTGCTGGAAGGACATTGAAAGAATTGAAAAATACAATTAAAGCCATCTTCGCAGCGATCATCATCATCATCATCATCATCATCTGGAGCAGAACACCATTGCTGTCATAATGATAACCACTTTCATAACTATATCCATTTTCTGAAATCTCCCAGTCGCCTCGCATGTTACCCTAACCTTAGACCTGAACACTGGCAAGATAACCGCATACCTCGACCGTGCCTGGGACATAATGAGATCTGAACAACACTTGATTCCCAATTACTGATAACAACAGAGACCCGAGAGAGTAAGAAAGATTTAAGCGATAGTATTATACGTCCCACTTCTCCCGCTGTGACCCTGCTACACACCGTGTCTTCATACATCATATCAAAGCTTAAGACAACACAGTGTGTTGGGTGGTCTCCGCGATGTTTTGTGTAGATCTTTGCCCCTTGTGTAGTCTGCCCTTGTCAAATTTGACATGATATGAGCAAAAAGCTAAACTCAAAAGGTGAAAATCTCTCCTTGATATTCATTTGTATTTATTTATTTCAGTCTTTTTGAAGGAAATAGAGTGTTTAAATGCCAGTACCTTTTTTTCTTAACGTTTCACAACAGTAATATTACAGAGTGGTTAGAGCGGTGGTCTCTAACGGCAAAGGTGCTGGGTTCGAATCACGGTACCATCACGCTCCAGTCTACCCAGCTGTAAATGGGTACCTGACATTGAGTTAGGGAAGGAAAAGGCAGCGAGGAAGGTAGTCACCACATCTCTCGATGCTTAACCTAGCATGGCGAAGTCTCTAACACGTCAATCCCCAACGGCTGTATCTGCTGTGGGACAACCTTTACTTGAATTAAACCTATACTTGTTTCTTTCGTCAAAATTGTCATTAAGTTGTCATCAATGCGCCCCGTGTATTTCTCGGTAGTCTCTTCAAGACAAAGAAAGAACAAGACTTCTGCTATATGAGACATGTTGTCAAATGCTACTAATACGAGGTTTTGCATTGGGCTGACAATCTCAGCGTGTAAATTAAAATCCCAGCTTTTTCTGTCAGTGCGTAACGCTAAGGGATGCAACTTTGGTTGAAAGTTAGACACTAATTGTATTGTTTCCCTTATATGTACTCTCCCGAAAGTAGTAACACTTACATAAGAAGAATACGCAAATGACGGTGTGCACAAAAATATATTTATAGAATGTGTGATCCCGTATACACACATTGGGATTCTCGCTGCTGCTATGTAGTTCGTGTACTGTGGTGATGCACAGTAGTTTAAATAAAAATGCTTTTGAATAAGTAAAATTGCCGTTAGGTATTTGTGCTTTTGACTTTAATTCCCGTCTTATGCCGGGCTTTTATACTAGTTACTGCATAACCACTACTGCAGGAGTTTGAGATTCGGTGTCGGTCCTTTTCAAGTGTCATCTACACTGATAGCTACATACTCCATAATGAGCGAAGAAGCAGTCGATGCTGACGTCATAAATGTCTATTATAATTTTTTTTTTAAATAATGCCACAAGAAGGTAATACAATTTATATAGAAAGATTGGATATAAAGACTGAAATCTAAGAACTAAAAGAAACACACAAATATCCTGTTCCTTTTCGTCGTGTACCATGCCTCCATCCCCCCACCTTCCTGTTTCCAGTATTGTTTATACATTCTGTTGTTGACCTCTTCTCATATCAAACTATTCGGGACCAGAAGACGCAGCAATAGAGACCGCAGTCAGCGACTCATAGCTTGACTGCCTGCGTCAGGACCAGCGAACCAGAGCTGGTCAAGACCGTGCTCCACCTCCACGTGGTGGTCCTGGAAACAGTCTGCAGCAGTGCAGGCTGGCTGAGCGAGCACGGATCGCAATGGGAAGGCAAACCCGGTCCTAAAAAATGCCGTGCAGAAGTCGGATGTGTCGACCGAAAGGTGCAGATATCACAGCTACGTTGTAAACAGACACAACGCAACCACCGTCCTTTTCAGGGCGAACGAGGGAAAAAAAAATATCAAACTATTCATTCAGTTTCTTCTCTATTTGTCGTCCACTATCACTTTTCCCTTCAATCTATCCTTGTTTTCACGAAATATTCCCGTTTTTATTTTCTCATAACTACCCGAAGAAAGTAGGTTACTTCCTTCTGATGTGACCAATGATATTCCATTGCGCAATGACTTCTTTCTTCTTCTTCTTCTTCGTACACTCTCAGACGTCTGCTTGAATGTGTTTAAAGATAGCAGTAGTGAGCTTGAGGCTATTTGCATCTCCGTAGAGATTTGCCACGAACGGCTTTGATACACAGAAATATAGTTTTTTTTTTTTTTTTTTTTAAATGACATCGGCAGAAATAATCTTCTCTTCATTCAACAATGATATCTTCTTTCTTTTCTACTATCATCAACAGCAGAAGATGGAACAGTGGCAGGAAATGAAATAAATGAATAGATTTTATTTGATTTCAATCCCAAAGGAGCATAGCGTATCAAATCACAGCCGTTAGCTCAGTGAGCAGACAAGATGACCAGTGCACTTATGTGTTATGGTGAGTAGCAATTAGTCTTGCTATCCCGTTTAGCTCGGGGGGTTGGAGGGCCAGGAAGGGATCTGAAGAGATTTAAAAAAAAGAGCTACTGCGCTCTCATGCATGTCGTACAAGGCTAAATAAAATGAGATGCATGGGTCTGGCAACCTCATCATGTAGAACAATTGTCTACAGTCACCACCGTTGTAAGAACCAACTACAGTGGAGACTCACTGCGTCAATAGGAGCGCAAAGGAAATATGATGATGATGATAAATTTAATCTTACTGTGACCAAAGGCAGCGAGGATGCTGGACCTAGTATAATGAAGCCTTTAACACTTGTCTTTTATTTTGTATTTCCTAGTCTAAGGGCATTAATCCAGGTTTTTGTTGGGATGATTGTTGACAGGGTAGTGATCTCACTTGTCTGTTATGTCTGTGGTCTGTTTTGAAAACCGATGTCAGTTTTGCCTGATATGGTTTCAAACCGTCTACTTTGAGCGATGCTCAAAAGGTTGCGTCTCAGTGCGCATGCGTGACTTGTGGCGCGATCTTGAAGAAGCCATTACCGACTAGAGTATCGGGCTGTGTTTAAGAGAGTCAAGATGTCTCTTGATAAGTCCTCTGTGGTTCGACAAGATGTCGTATATTATTTAATGTGTATTCTCAGCGCCTTGGAGGCGATGTGAGTGTGGTTATATTTATTCTGAAGGGACAGAAGGTAATTGACTCTTTGAACTGTTTCCCTTATTGATAGAATCTTCATGACTCGTATTATCGATAGTTTATGATTCTTTCCCTGAGCGGGAAAACGTACCACCTACGTATCCTTGAAAGGAAGCTCACTATGTATTCTGATTATGCACTAGGCTGGTGCATGCCCGAAGTATATATATATATATATTGTTCTGTATCCCGCATGGCGGCGATACTGATTATACAAGGTGGGATTCCCCTTGTTTGATGAAGAATCACCCGGAGGCCATTTGAACTGTGAGTCCGCCATTTTGGACGGCCTGTTGGAGACATCTGATATCTGACTTACTGATGTCAGAGTAGAGTTTTGTTAAACTCACATAGGGGATATATCTTCCCTGAAGCTGATGATTGAGAACATTGTACGAGATCAGCTTTACTAAATTCATGCATAGCTGGATGATAACTGTATTAATATATCATGACCTGTTCAATGACTGTTGATATTAATGTCGGCATACCTGCCGCTTGTGGTGTAATAAAGTCCTGTAAACGTCAGAGCTGTTCCAGAACTCTATGAATTCATACCTGTGTAATTATAGAGAGTGTGATGTTATGTTCCTGCCTACTTTCTACTTCCACGAACTTTCAACACGCATTCGCAAAACAAAACATTGAGATTCACTCAAGACAACACATTAAGACAAGCTACACGAATGCCAGCATTGTTGCGTCCAACCAAGGACTGTACCGCTCATGTCAGCCTGTATTGAGCTGATTCATATTTATACTGCTACTGGTCATTCGTGTACATTCTACATTTAATATTTACATTGGCCAAGCTGCATCTATGCTGTTTATGTCACGGGCACCCACCACGCTTCAACGCACACAGGGACATTCAAGACTATTGACATTGTCGAGCCTTACACAATTAAGAGACGGCTCGTACACTACTACTGGCCTTCAATAGTACTCCCAAGATTCAACATTTAACATTTGTATCCAGGCACCAAAACACCTTAACATTTATGGTGTACCAATTTCGATGGGGCTTAACGGAAGTTTCAAGTTCGCCTACAATGGAATGTGCTCAGCACTGTGTAGTTGTTGACACACTCACTACACCAGCTCACAGGACGTAACTAGGTCATCAGGTCGAGTGCCGTTTTCAAGTTCAGCTGCAGTATTATCATCATCTTTTTGAGAAGCAAGCTCAGCTGCAGATTATCATCATCTTTTGAGAAGCAAGTACAGCTGCAGATTATCATCATCATTTTTAGATGCGAGTTCAGCTGCAGTAGATAAGAAGGTCAAGTACCGTTATTATCATCATCATTTTGGAAGCAAGTTCAGATGTGTTCAGCGTTGGATCATTTAATCCTCAGAACGTTGACGCTAGATCTTCAGCGTTGTGGACGTTAAGACTAAAAAGATAAGTGGCATATTTCGTGTCGTGAACTGTGCCTTGTCTTGTGTATGAACTAAGCCTTCCACATTTGAATATCATTATTTATGCTTTTGTGTGTTACATGTTTACATGTGTTGTTTATGTTGATATTTTGCGGGTCTATCGGTTGGGCGGTGTCTGATATAAGAGATTCCACGTAACAGAGGACTTATATCAGCGTTCTGTAGGGACTCAGCGAATTTCCTTGTGAAATTTGCTAGCGACTTTGGTTGCTATTTCTGTTAGGTGTGACGAAGTGTACCTTTTCGTTGTTTTCGTTATATTTTTTTTCTGTTCTTTAGTTCTGATTTCATTTGTTTGTATTTGTAGGTCTCCTCTTTTCTATTATTTAGTTCTATACACCCTTTTGTTTATACACTGTGACGTCATTTGTATTGTTTTCTTTCTCGCAGTTATCATCACATCCTTTGTGACATTTTTTTCAGTTTTGCTGTTTATTTAGTTGACCTCTGCGAATGTTTTCGTATTGTCTTTGATCTTTGTTGTTGTTTACATTGTTCTTGGTCAGCATTTAATATTAATAAATATATGGTCATGCACTATTAGCTGTGTATTGCACTATGATAACAGACTGATGGATTTGCTCATGCACTATTAGTTGTTTAGTGCACTTATGATAAAGAATTGACTGGTATTATTATTATTATACAGTTGATTATAAAGGTTCTTTGTCAAAGACTTGTTTTCCACAGAGACTACGCTAATGTATTGTGATTATACAAGTACTTGAGTTAAGACTTGTTGTTATTAAGGTTGAAATAAGATAATAAATTATTTCAGGTTTTGGACTCATACTATTAGACAATATGTCTACACTTGATTACTTTATTGAGCAGGGTAAATCCCTTGGTAAGACTGGTGATAAGTTGGAAGAATTTGCCCTTGCTCAATATGACAAGGTCCAAAAAGCAGAAGAGAAAAGACAAAAGGATGAGAAAAAACTTCAAGCTGAAATAGAAGAAAAAAAACTTCAAGCTGAAATAGAAGGACAAAAACTTCAAGCTGAAATAGCTGAAATTTAAAATTACAAATGCAGATGAAAAGAAAAATTAAAAAAAAAAAGAAAACTGAAGCTGAAAGAGAAAAGTTACAAAGAGAAATCTGAGGCTGAAGAGAAAAGCAGAAAGCTGAAACTAAAATACTAGAAGCTGAGGAGCGAAAGGAAAAAGCAAAAATGGATCATGAAGAAAAACTCTTAGCTTTGGAGATAGAGAAGTTGAAGTTGACGAACATGGGTAATCTTAGTGATCCAAATAAGGTGTCATCTTCTGATAAGACTAATGCTAGTACTTTCAAGATTAAGCTACCAGCTTTCAATGCTTCCAGTGACGACATAACGTTTTATCTGGATAGATTTGAACGTTCATGTAAAACACATAATATAGATAAATCACTATATGTGGATCAGTTGTCGAATATACTTAAAGGTGAAGCTCTGAGTATGCTAAGCATGGTAGATGAGCCTGACAAGAACAATTATGAGGTTGTCAGGGCGGCTTTGTTAAAGAAATACCAACTTAACGAAGACGGCTATCGTCTTCAATTTAAAAATATGCTGCCAGAAACTGGAGTAGAATTCTCTGAATTCATTTCCAAAATACGTCTCACATTTACACGTTGGGTTGAACTGTCTAAGACAGAACATACATTTGAAGCACTTACAGACTTACTACTTAGAGACAAAGTTATGTCTTCTGTCAACGAGTCTTTTCTTTCTTTTCTTCATGAGCGTAAGCCTAAAAACATAAAAGAAATGGAAGAATATTGTTGCCAGTATGTTACTGCGCACCCCCATGTAACCATTAGCAACTCTAAAGTAAAGGAAGGTTTGCCAGTTGCTTCGGCAGCACCATATGGCACAAACTTCCTGCGTAAATTTCAGGGTACTCAACAAAATTTTAATAGGAAGAGTAACCGGAATTATGCTCAGAATCAGGGCAATCAATCACATAGTGATTCTTCTTCAAAGAACTGGAGACAAGCTGACAGCCCTCGCTATTCCACACCCAATAATTATAGACATTTTAGAAGAGGTTATAATAATAGAGGTGGTCAAAACTATTCTTCGCGGAGACCTCAAAACCAAACTAATAGATGTTTTCATCAACATGGAAACAATAATGATAACTATGGAAACTGGGATTCAAACCAGGATAACAGTTACAACAGAGAAAATAATGATAATTTCAGAGACAATAATGGTCGCGGTAGATCTCAACATAGAAGAAAGAGATATCAACAGGCAAACTCTGTACAGCAAGAATCTCAGGGAGCCTGTAAACAGGATAATGATAATAAAAACTCTAACGCTATCACATGTTCTGCCTTTGACTTTGGGAGAGCAACTAAATGCCCCCAATGCTCTACTTTGTTCGAGCCGACTACTGTAACTACCTTGAGTTGTGGTCACCCTCTTCCCGCTCTGCCCGCTGCAGTTGCGCATGATGGGAGAGGTTCTCTTATCCTACATAAAGGTCTAGTAAATAGTAATCCAGTCTCAGTCCTTTTTTTATTCTGGATGCACTACGATTGGGGTTAAGCAATCTCTAGTAGACCCATCCTGTGCTACAGGAAAGGTGATCAAATGTGTCACATTTGGTGGCACTTTGGAAAAGTATCCTACTGCCATAATACATATTGCTACTCCCTTCTTTACGGGAGATGTCCACGCGTGTCTTCTACCGAATCCTATTGCGGACCTTATTATCGGTCGTATTCACGGAGTTAGGGAATGTACCCCACAGCAGATTGCTGCTTGGGAAGATCAGAATATGCATGCTACCAATGCAGTGGTCACAAGAGCACAAGCTCTGGAGACACCTCAAACTTCATTGACTAGTAATAATGAAGTGCATAGCCAAGATAGTCACTTGGTTATTTCACGTGACTCGTTCATAAAGTTGCAAGAAGAAGATCCTTCTTTACAAAAATTCTTCATTCTAGCAAAAAAAGGTGATCCAAATCAAAATACAAATAGAAAGTCTTGGATTACCATGAAGAACGGCGTACTTGTGCGTATGGTACAAGACTCGACTGCGTCTACACATTCACAAATTCTTGTGCCTAAGAGTATGAGAGTGCAAATATTGCAACATGCTCATGACTCGCAATGTGCTGGACATATGGGTTTTTCCCGTACAAAGTCGAGAGTCCTTGCGGCTTTCTTTTGGCCATTTATCAACAAGGACATACGTATTTACTGCCGATCTTGCAAAATATGTCAAGAGGTCAAATCTAGAGGACCACGACATGCAGCGCCTATCCAGGCTGCTGACATTCCTATTCGGCCGTTTCAGAAAATGGCAATAGATATTATCGGCCCTTTTAGGATCAAGTCGGCCAGAGGACATCAGTTTATCCTTACATGTGTCGACATGTGCACACGTTGGCCAGAGGCTATACCTCTTAAGAGCATCTCTACTGCCGATATCGCAGACGCTCTTTGGTTGATATTTTCTCGTTTGGGTTTCCCAAGAGAAATATTGTCAGACCATGGCACGCAACTTATATCTGACACTATGTCACAGGTAATGTCTACTCTACAAATTAAAAGATCTCTCAGCAGTATTTATCACCCAATGTCAAACGGGTTAGTTGAGCGTTTGAATAGAACACTCAAGACTTTACTTGGGAAGATAACTGAGGATCATCCTCAGGATTGGGACAGGGTCTTACCCGCGGCTCTCTTCGCTTATAGAGAGGTTCCCAATGAACACACAGGGTTTTCTCCTTTTGAACTTGTCTTTGGCGCGCAACCGCGCGGCCCTATGTCTTTGCTCCACGATCTTATCACTGCCGATAATATTAGCGATGACACACAATCTTCATATGAGTATGTCATTGCTCTGAGGCAAAAGATCATCGAGGCATGCAAACTAGCAACTTCTTCTTCCGAATTTGCTAAGGAAAAGGCAAGGCAATTTGCAAATAAGAATAGATGTCTACGACAACTTTGTCCGGGTGACAAAGCATTCGTTCTACTTCCTTCTAGGGAGAACAGACTTCTTATTGCATGGAAAGGTCCATATGCGATAGTCTCAAGAATTTCCGATGTCGACTATGTTGTCGATATTGATGGGAAGCATAAAACTTTCCATATAAATATGCTCACGGAATTTCATGAACGACCGGACTATTTGCAGCCTATTTTCCAGGCGACGGACGATTCTCCTGTACCTCATGGTCATTACTCATCCCTGTCGGTTATACAGGATGAGGAAACTACGTTCTCAGATGTCAATCTTCCTCTTCCTGTAATCCCACTTCATTCTACGGAATCTTGGAAAAACGTTACTGTTTCTTCTAATCTTTACGCAGAGGAACACCGACAAGTCTCTTCGATGTTACAAACATTTCAGGATGTCCTTACCGACATTCCTGGACACACACACATGTCATCGAACATGACATAATACTTACTGACCATAATCCTATCAGAGTCAGACCTTATCCGATACCTATCCATTTTCAGTCACAAGTCGAAAAAGAATTGGATGAAATGATACAATTGAAAATAATTGAACCATCCACTTCAGCATACTCTTCGTCCATGGTTATTGTTCGAAAGAAAGACAATAACATTCGCCTTTGCGTTGATTATCGCAAATTGAACCAAGTTACGAAGTTCGATGCTGAACCTATGCCTTCATTAGAAGAGCTACTAAACAAACTTTCTAATTCTAAATTCTTTACCAAACTCGATTTGTCGAAAGGTTATTGGCAAGTTCCTTTAACTGAACGCGCCAAACCTCTTACGGCTTTTTCTACACCTAGGGGTCTATTCCAATGGAATTTCATGCCTTTCGGCCTTATGAACGCCCCTGCTACATTCGTACGCATGATGCGTCGAATTCTCTCATATCGTACAGATGTCATAGCATACTTAGACGATATCTGTCTCTTCAGTGATTCCTGGGAAGATCACTATTTGGGTTTATACGAATTGCTGTCTACTCTTCGTGAGTATAATTTAACTGCAAAACCCTCTAAAGCCTTTATAGGATTTAGTGAAATTTCTTTCCTGGGTCACCGTGTTGGTCATGGTCTCTTAAAGACAGAGGACCACAATATTTCAAAGATACTAAACATTTCTGTCCCTAAGACGAAAAAACAAGTACGTAGTCTCTTAGGTTTGATACAATTTTATGGACGATTCATTCCGAATCTATCCTCCATTATGGCACCTCTTTCAACCTTATTGAAAAAAGGATCGCCTAATCTGATCCGCTGGTCTCAAGAATGCCAATCCTCATTGGACCAGATTAAAACTTTATTTTCATCTCCACCTATCTTAAGGTTACCTACTATTGAGAAGACTTTTGTTCTTCGAAGTGACGCCTCATCCACTGGGATTGGGGCAGCACTAATGCAGGAGTATTCAGATACTCTGCATCCGGTGATGTATATTTCTAGGAAGCTAAATGCGGCAGAAAGGAATTACTCGGTTTTAGACCGTGAATTGTTGGCTATGGTTTGGTCAATTCTCAAGTTACAAAGATTCCTTCTGGGCGCGCATTTCATTGTGGAAACCGACCAAAAAGCTCTTACAGCTATTCAAAGTAAAAACTTGAAGAGCTCGAGATCCACTCGATATGCCATTGCTCTTCAACCTTTTCATTTCACGGTACGAGCTATCCGTGGTTCGGATAATGTCATGGCGGATATACTGTCTAGATGCCCACATGACTCCACTTAACTCTTCTGTCCTAGAAATTCCTTATACACGTCTAGACTTATGACAATTCTTTACTATAACAATATATGTTAACACATTTGTGTTCACCTGAGTGTTGTAAATTATGTGATTTCTCCCTCTGTTACCTTCTTTAGTATAACAGGAAGGGTTAGTTATCGCAATACAAGGAACAAAAGTTCCCACAGCCACAGTTATATTATGATTTGTATGTTTGATTAATGTATATTAGAAAATCTTACAGTTATCATATGGAACTATTTGTATTTTCTCAGCAGAATAATTTCTGGTGCGCGACGAATCTCTCCGTGTTGTCATCCTTGATGTAGTACAAGGTCTATTCTTACCATGGCACTGGAGTGCGCTTACTTAGGATTTGTTCAGCGACAGCAGTTTTTGTATTGTATGATTCATGTTAGATAGCATTGTATTAAATTATATATTACATGTTAGTATAATGTACCTTTTTGGGTTAAAGTGATTGTATCACTGGGTTTTGATGATTTGTCCATTGATAAATGGGGGAATAAGGTACTTAACGTAATAATATGTTATAAATATATATGTTGATCACATTGCAACTTTGCCAGCACTATATGTACGTTGATACCTCCTCCCTGGATATGTGTATACTTAGAGTAATAATTCTCTAATGTAGTGAGATATATTCTCACTTGACTTGAAGTTGTCCTCATATTAGGCATTATATTTAATTGCAATACTTCTCACCTACGCATTATTTGTGCGTTACGAGCTTGTAGTATCTTGCTCTTGGTTGTTTAAAAAAAAAAAAAAAGTTCCATTTATTTTTTTTTCTCCGGAGGGGGCGGTAAACTGTAGCGGTCAGTTTGCTGAGCCTCTCCATGTAAAAGTGCCGGATTAAAAGCTGGGGACATTATTTTGTATTTCCTAGTCTAAGGGCATTAATCCAGGTTTTTGTTGGGATGATTGTTGACAGGGTAGTGATCTCACTTGTCTGTTATGTCTGTGGTCTGTTTTGAAAACCGATGTCAGTTTTGCCTGATATGGTTTCAAACCGTACTTTGAGCGATGCTCAAAAGGTCTGGCGCCTCAGTGCGCATGCGTGACTTGTGGCGCGATTTTGTGGAAGCCATTACTGTCAGAGTATCGGGCTGTGTTTAAGAGAGTCAAGATGTCTCTTGATAAGTCCTCTGTGGTTCGACAAGATGTCGTGATTTATTTCATGTGTATTCTCAGCGCCTTGGAGGCGATGTGAGTGTGGTTATATTTATTCTGAAGGGGCAGAAGGTAATTGACTCTTTGAACTGTTTCCCTTATTGATAGAATCTTCATGACTCGTATTATCGATAGTTTATGATCTTTCCCTGAGCGGGAAAACGAACCACCTACGTATCCTGGAAAGGAAGCTTACTATGTATTCTGATATTATGCACTAGGCTGGTGCATGCCCGAGGTACTTATACATGTTGTTCTGTATCCCGCATGGCGGCGATACTAAATATACAAGGTGGGATTCCCCTTGTTTGATGAAGAATCACCCGGAGGCCATTTGAACTGTGAGTCCGCCATTTTGGACGGCCTGTTGGAGACATCTAATATCTGACTTACTAATGTCCGAGTAGAGTTTGTTTAAACTCACATAGGGGATATATCTTCCCTGAAGCTGATGATTTGAGAACATTGTACGAGATCAGCTTTACTAGATTCATGCATAGCTGGATGATGAACTGTATTAATATATCATGACCTGTTCAATGACTGTTGATATTAATGTCAGCATACCTGCCGCTTGTGGTGTAATAAAGTCCTGTAAACGTCAGAGCTGTTCCAGAACTCTATGAATTCATACCGGTGTAATTATAGAGTGTGATGTTATGTTCCTGCCTACTTCCTACTTCCACGAACTTTCAACACGCATTCGCAAACAAAACATTGAGATTGACTCAAGACAACACATTAAGACAAGCTACACGAATGCCAGCATTGTTGCGTCCAACCAAGGACTGTACCGCTCATGTCAGCCTGTATTGAGCTGATTCATATTTATACTGCTACTGGTCATTCGTGTACATTCAACGTTTAATATTTACAGTGGCCAAGCTGTACCTATCCTATTTATGTCACGGGCACCCGCCAGTCTTCAACGCATACAGCGACATTCAAGACTATTGACATTGTCGAGCCTTACACACTAAGAGACGGCTCGTACACTACTACTGGCCTTCAATAGTACTCCCAAGATTCAACATTAACATTTAATACCTAGCCCACTAGTCACCTTAACATTTATGATGGCCAGTATGGCTCTAACAGTTTCATTTGCTGTTAATATGTGATGTCAAATAATGTGTATAGGACCGTCATCGTAGTTGTCTTGAGCATGATTGAGAGATTCAATGTTCCTGTATCATCACTCCAACAATTAAAAAAAAGGGGTCGGAGTGGCTAAAGGGTATGGCGTCCGCCTCGAATTCTAAAGGTACCAGGTTCGATTCCCATTAGAAGGAACATAATTTGTGGAAATTTTTATTCAGAACCTGTGGTCTTAATGATATCTTACTCCCCCTGATCTGGGCAGTGATATCGGATGTCTAGCCTTCTCGGATAAGGGCGAAAAAATAAAAGGTCCCGTGGGCAAGTTGTGCACGTTAAAAATCCCACGGCAGGTGGATATCGTAAAGAATACCCCCATAAGGTCATATCTTTGGCACAATTTAAAAATTAGAAACCTACCCACTACAAAAATATTGATAGAATGTGTGGTTCCTGTTTACATACATTGGGATTCTCGCCGTGCTACGGACAGAGTTTGTGCACTATGCTTAGAACCTCCTTATGTGATCTAAGGGAGAAGATCGGAGCACTTACGGAGTTATCCGTGTACAATGAAGAGAGTTCTTAAAACCAAACCAACTCCAACACAGGAACAAAATACGAAGAACCTGACAGTTCAAATATCAGCACGTTTGCGGGCGTCATATTTAAATAGATATTTGCTCTCAATTGTATGCCTTGAAAAACAAAACAAAAAAATATTAATTTATAATAAAAAACTAACACAATTTAAAAAAAATAATGACCCGCACATTTAAGAAAAAAAAAAAAAAAGAAAACTACTGACAAAAGTTAGTTGCTTATCCTTTACAGGACGTGGCAATCAACCCCAGCTTTTATTGGCTGTTTGTGATTTTTCTAGGCAATTTTTTTCATTCAGTAGTTTGCCATTGCTTTCTGAACGGTACGGCGCTTATACCATTGTTAAAAATCCACACAAAGCGATCTGCTACCAAACCGCCTGCAGCAGGTGTCGAACCTGGTATATCTGGATTATGAAACTGCGTTCATATCCATTAGGCCACAGACGCCGACACTGACAAAACACAATCTTTGTTATTGTTATACTCCGTGTAAACCCATAGGTGCTCAGTCTCCATCAATATATGTCGAAGAGTGTGAATGCTAACTGGTCCTATAGCTCGCTGGTTGTAAACACGACGGATGTATCCTCTCATACGCCCATCTCTACTAGCCTTACGTTTGATGCTAAATTCCAACAGTCTTAACTTTAACAGACTTTAAATGTTAAAGTCATATTTTAATCAAGGGGAGTTTAGCGTTAAAATACTTGTAGGTACAGGCCGGATTTTTGTTAACACCCTTGTGTAGCTGCTAGTTTGTTAAAAAAATATGATCGAGAATCTGCTCGAATGTTCTAGATGAGTTCAGCTCACGTCTCAACGGCGTGTTTGCGCGGGTTTTTTTGAGCGGCGGGATTTTTTCGTGAGTGTGCCCCGGGAATAAGATATTGGTGGTGTGAAAGGGATTTTGGATACTTGCTTATGTATTTTTTCATAAAGCCATGGATATGAGGCTTGGTTATGTACTGCAGAACGTACGTTATTGGAGATTTGAGGCCAGGAGTTGTATAGGCCATTATTTCATGTGAAGGGATAGTTTTGAGATATTAAAGATATTTTTCAGGCCATGGATTGTAGGCCATTGTGTGCTCATATCTCTGATGAGGGATATTTTTGAAGTTCGACGGATTGTTAAAGGGGAATGTTCTTTCTCCCATAATATATATTATTGTAAACTGCGACATGTGCAGTTCCCTTCCCTGAATGGAGGTTTTTGCCACGAGATTTATGATTATGAGCTGCTATGCTCCGCATCCTTTGTGATGGAGATTTTTGTATCAATAACTGTATTTTCTAAGCATTTACTTACTGATGATCTACGGATTGGTGCTTACTTGATGTGTCATATTTTTCCGTGAACTGTAACCTATTGACAGTGTATTATTGATGATATCAACGTTTGTTGTGGCGTAATAAACAGTGTAGAACGTTTCTGGAATTACAACGTTCCTGACTCCTATATGTGCATCGGTGTGTGTGATTGTTATTAACTTACTCTAGTACTACATGGCATTCGCGTCTGTTGACAGTCATTTACTCACACATCAGTCGGCCACCTGTAAGCCCGACATAAGCTGATCGCCTTTATCAGCGGAACATAATAATAACATTCATCATCCTCTCTTACACCACCTATATATATCAACTCAGCAACACTGATCCTGTAGCTCGCTGGTTGTAAACACGACGGATGCATCCTCTCATACGCCCATCTCTACTAGCCTTACGTTTGATGCCAAATCCCAACAGTCTTAACCGTGATGATTCATCTATTGCAGTGTCATTCTCTAACAGGCGATCATTAATTGTTCTCAGTATATCTCCCTTATCCATATCTAGTGTCCCCACTTTGGGTGCTCTTGATGCTAGTCTGTCAGCTCTTTCATTATATACACAATATATACGGAAAAACAATAAGGCAACAAAAAAAAACAGGACTTAAAAACAACAAATTCTAATATAAATTGACACCATAAATAGCAATCACTTGCAAAGAAGAATATGAATCTGAATGTAACACAAAACTGAAAATAAAAATGACATTAAATACCCTAATTATAACCGACAATTAAGTTGAACAAAGTAGACCAAGATGGTGGACAAGCGGAGGCAGTGACATTCAGCTGTTACTTGCCCGCTCTGCTCCTATCACCTTTAAAAAAAAAGTGTATGCCTTGAAATCTCAGTGGTTTAGTTTTTTTCTATAGTCTTCTTCTTCATACACTCTCAGACGTCTACTTCAATATTTTCACAGAAAGCAGTGGTCTGCTTGCGGCTATTTGCATCTCCTCTGTAGAGCTTTTCGAGGAATGGTACTGGTGTCGGCCAAATGCGTTTTCTCTCTGTTCCTCATTATGTTGGACATCTTTGAAGCAGATGTTCAGCAGTCATTTTATCAGGGCCACAGTTACACTGATAGGTAGTTCCTATCTGTAGCTTGTTGAATAGATGGTATCTCAATCTTTTGTTGTCCGTGCGGAGTCTGAATATTATGACTTGTTCTCTTCTACTGAGCTGTAGTCTAAGAAGTTAAATTGTATCTTTTGTTATCTAAACAATGTCTATCGTATTCGGTTAATTTAGTTCATGCTCTGATATCCTTGTAGTGTTTTGCACAAGAGGGAAATAAAAAATGTAAAATCCATACTTTTTTTGGTACTACCTTATGTTAAAAGTCCTACTGAAGTACCTGAAATTGATGAGTTGCACTCCTGTTGACTTACTCACCAACCGCCATTAATGGCACACTGAATCTAATACACTTTTAATTTGGTTATCCGCCCTAACATAACCGATGGATCTTGTATCTAAGTTACTCAGGACGAGCCTCGCCAAAACAAGGCGAATTAACATATGGTGGCTATTTCAACCAGGTGATATAGGTTTTTTAAAATTTTTCTGTTATTTAATGTCTCTACTTAATGTTCGCCTTCTTTTCTTTCCCTGGCGAAGGCCTTGTGGCCGCAACCTAGTCAGTTTTGTCAGTCTTTTGTCCTAGAAAAGGGTCGGCAACCTGCGGCTCGCGAGCCGCATGCAGCTCTTTGAGCCATCTCGTTCGGCTCTTGGCCCTCGGCTACTTAACACTTAGTGTCCGTGCACTAAAAACACCTTTTGACATACACTTTTCGTGGACTAAACTTTTGGGTGTGGGGGATGGGGTCCTTTAAAGATTTTGTCATATTTTTTATTATTTTAAAGACAAGAGAAATGTTTTATATATCCAAATGTGCAGAATTGTAAGGGCTTTTTGATTGAACTTTAAAAACTATATATATCTCAAAGAAAAAGAAACAATTTATATTAAAAAAACTACGGCTGAAATAATTATTATGTAAATCCAACAGCAAAAGTCTCATTAAATTTCGTTACTTTTCATTTGTATATTTTATTTTATTATTATGTTACATCTTATCTGAATATTTGTTACTGAAAAAGTTGAATTACTTATTGTGTATTAAAATGGCATTTGAAAAATTATGTTTATTATTTCAATTACATAATGTATAATTGAATGAGAGATACCATGTGATTTTTTTTCCCATGCGGCTCTTCAGTTTGTTAAAATGGAGACAAAATTAAATATTTGTCTCTTTGTCATGGAAAGATTGCCGACCCCTGTCCTAGTAAGACGAATTACCTGTTCCTATGTTTTTTTTTTTAATAAACAAATCCCTCGCCAAATCGAGGTAAAACGTCAATTAAAAAATTAAAAAACGGTATCCCATTGAAACACTACAACTTGTCTTCCACACAAAACAATATGACTTCTAATTTTGATGGAATAATAACTCTAGGAGCATCCGATTGACAGAGTGGCTAGAGCGCTGGTCTCTAGCGGCAAAAATGCGGGGTTCGATTCATGGTATTGACATGCTTCAGTCTGCCCAGCTGTAAATGGGTAAATGATTTTGCACACGAGTTAGGAAAGGAAAAGGCAACGAGGAGGGGAACTGGTTACCCTACCTTTGGATTTTGGGCCTAGTATAGTGAAGTCTCTAACACTTCCCTCTCCTACGGCAGTATCTGCTAAAGGACTACCTACCTAAATAGCTCTAGATGTATAACAGCGCCCCCCTGTAGTTCCCCTGGGGTATCTGATCGTGCCAAAGAAAAATAGACAATTGCACTCTCAGACATTTCGTACAAGGCGACAAATACGAGGTTGTCCATGATCCTGGCAACCTCATCATGTCAAACATACTGCTACACAAACCACTACTGCAAGAGCAGGAGAATGCTTGGTGCAGGCTTCCGGCAAGGGGATCAGCTGCAGTGGTGGATTCATGCTTCATAAGGAGCGAACAGGATGATGATGATGATTTATAAAAGTGTAAGGGTTACTGTTACATACTCCATTTGAGCACAACGATGTTTCACTAATGAACGCATCGCGGTGCGCAAAAGGAGATGTAACATTATTATTTGAGCACAGCGATGTTTCAGTAATGAACGCATCGCGGTGCGCAAAAGGAGATGTAACAGTTACAATAATTCTTCTCAAAGGAGGCTATCAGAAATTTTTTAAATATCATAGACAAGCAAGATAAAATGCAAAGAAATGATCAACATTTTCTGAATTCCTGTAGGTATCCTTTCAAAAAACACAAAACGAAGTAATACGGAGATAACATGAAAGCACTGATGCTTCGTAAACCCTGCCAGAACTTTGATAGATAAGCGCTAATCGTAAGGAAAGAAGCACGAGAGACACTAATAGATGGGGAACCAATTGTGAGCTTTCTGTTGTGCATTGAAAGTGAAGAGAATATTTGTGACATCAGACACGCTGAAGAGGTGACAACAAAAACTCTCCTTAGTTTTTGGTATCCGTTCATTCAAGGCAACAGCTCATGTGGATCTGAGTGTCGATGAATGGTTGCTCAATTGCCTCTGGTATGGCGACTGCAGTACATTGATGCTTGCTCTCAAGCACAAATAGTCTTCTTTACTGAAGAGCTAACAGCTCCTTCGGAATTCTGTCGGTTCTAAGCACATGGTCGCTGAACATAGCGGGACTTACATGATAACAACCTCCAGCATGAGAATGGAGGT
>JAMPIV010005705.1:322500-487500 GCA_024509875.1 Oreohelix idahoensis | reverse complement strand
TATAGTAATACTATTAGTAAATGTTGGTAAATGTAATGAGACGTGGCTGGCTGTCACACATTCTCACTTAATGAAGAATAATCACGAAGCCTGAACACACGAGATGTAACTCTTACTTACTTACTTACTTAGTCGTTCCCCTTCTACCGTGAGGTGTAGAGGTTTGGAAGAGAGAGCGCCAGACCATTCTATCAGCTGTCTTCTTCCTGGCCTGGTTCCATTCTAGTCCTCGGTCCTTCAAAGATTGTCTAATGTTGTCCTCCCAGCGGACTCTGGGTCGTCCTGGAGGTCTGGATCCCTGGCTCTTTGTTTCCCATGTAACTCTACATGTTTTAATCAACCATGTTAGTAGAACCAGAAAGCAGTAAGAGGAAATCAGCATAAGGGCAGGTAACTCTAGTAGGAAGTAAAGTAACCGTGGAGACATATAAACAAACGACCCCATCAACACACCAAAACCCAGATCTCTGTAAGAAATCATCCTTCACTATGAGAGCACCAAGAGCTGCCATAACAAAACTAAAGGAAGTTGTATATAGCGACTATTACAAGGTTTTGCATTAGGCTGGCAACCTCAACTTGTAAAACACAATGCTACAGAAACTATCACCGCAACAGCATGTGCATGCTTGGTACAGGCTTCCTGCTAATGTACTAATTAAAGGTTTCGTTCATGCTCCGTAACACTGGCGTCACTAGGAGGGGTGCGGACCGTTTTGGATGACACCATCAGAGGGGGTGACACCAAAATGACTGCCTATAAAGTTTTTGTGCAGTGTTTCAGCAGAAATGTATTATTTTGTATAAAAATATCCCTGTAGTTAGTTGTGACCACAAACACATTTTTCGTAAGCCCAGCTTACATGTACTGTATCAATATAGCTACAAGGCTAAAACTCTATGCTAATTTACTTCTTGAACCTTCTGTGATTATGCAAACCTAATCCATTAATGCAGAGGTTTTCAAACTTTTTTGGTCCGCGGCTCCCTTGACCTGTGCATAAATCACCGCGGCTCCTCTCTATACTATGAAGATCTATATTTATTGATGGACCTTGGCTCATAATATCGAGCCCAACATTTTTCCCAAACCACCGCGACGCCCTTAGCCGAGGGCCGCGACGCCCCTGGGATCCGCGACGCACACTTTGAAAATCTCTGCATTAATGTATCTCATGTAACGGTCATGTTTAACTTAAAATGAACATAATTTTGATGTAGTTCTTAAACGTTTTTACTTCGAACTCTATTGTTTTCTTACCGAATTTTCACTTTAACCTCATGAAACTATGTAAATGTAAATACATTTAGGCTGTGCGTATGATATTGTAATTTAAAGGTGTAATTTTAATTTTGCTAGTTGTTTATGTCACTACTATTGCCATTACATTCAGTGATATACGGGAATTACGATTTACGAGTAACATTAGTACAAAAAAAACATTACTAAGGATTATGTAAGGTCTGGTACGGGAGGAGGTCCATGGGGGTGACACCATCAGTTACCGCACTGGGTGACACCAACCCTAGTGACGCCACTGCTTCGTAAAGAACGCAAAGAAACATTATGATAAAATTATGAATGGTATTTAAGACAAGGCTATTATATAGGTATCTTCTGGAACTCGTAAACATCTGCTATATCGCTTTTTTTTTCCTATCTCTTTCTCTACATGCATGTGTGTGTGTGTGTGTGTGTGTATGTATGTGTATGTGTGCTTAGTTACTAAGTGCGATTATACGTTTAGTATTACTTATTACTGAAATTAATAATGTATTAATTTGAAACCACTTTGAGAATTGTATTATTGCAGGGCAGAAATGTAAAAAGGCTACACTGCCTATTTCTTTTACCCTGGTGAAATAAAGATTTCGTTCGTTCGATCGTGCGTTCTTTTTTCTGTGGTCTTCTGCATTGTTGACTTTATTTATGTATTTCCTTCCACTTAACTTGACCTCTTTTTTCTTTGTTCCAAAGTTTTTTTGTTTCCCCTTATCTGTATAATTTCTTTCTTTACTTTATTCTGTCTCTTCTCTATGACAGAACACTTTTGTAACGACGCAGTCATTGTCACACCTGGTTCTGTACTCAAGTTGAATCTAGTGCTCGCGTTGTTATCTGGACCTCAACAAAAGTGGGCAAACAAGTCAGTCAGGATGTATTAGACCCAGCTCCCAACCTCCTTGATCCGTTGGTCAACAGAAGTGACCACTAGTCAGCTGTACAAAGACTGGACTAGTGGGTCATTTCTTGGTTTCTTAGATACATTGATATGGGACGCAAATGGGGGAAAGGTTAAAGTTTAAGCGGTTACGCATATTTCGTTAAGTCGTTTTATATTGCACTAGTGTAGTGACAGGATCAACACTTTGCAATGACGTACGAAACGTTCACAGGGAAAGTAAAAAGATAACGTTAGTCTCACTGCAGATACTGCTGCAGAGGAATAAAATGTTAGAGGCTTTATCACACTAGGTCCAGCTTTGTTTGTAATGAGGTGGGGTGATCAGATCCCTTCCTCGCTGACTTTGCCTTCCCTAACTCAAGAGCAAGTGTAGTGTACCCATTACACCTGGATAGATTGGAGTGTGTCGCTACCAATGTTTCGATCCTGGAACCCGGTAAGTGTGCCGCGAGCGGAATCCGCTCTAAACGCTCAGCCTGTCGGACGTCACATAGCAAAAGTAGAACAGATAATTTAAGTTGTTCTTTTGTTTAATGAAGTAGCATTGTGTTGTTGAAAAATAATGCACAAGTACATTGTATCGAACACTCAGTGGCGTACTCAGTGGGGTGCAAGGGGGCGGTCCACCCCAGGTGACAGCCAGGAAGAGGGCGCAATGTAACATAATTCAATACCATAATTCCCGCCGTAAGTACTTCGGTCGGTCGGTCGGTCAGTCACATTTTGCACACCGTCATTTGCGCACTTTTTCTAATTTCGAGAGTTCATTAACTTTCAACCACAGCTAAGGGGGTGCAACTGTGGTATAAAGTTAGACAATAATTGTATTGTTTCCCCTTATATGTACTCTCCCGAAAAAAGTGCACACATGAAGGTGTGCATGAACCGTTTAATTATGGAAAGAAGACAACAACACGATTGATAAACGGTACATGAACTGGAGTTTCGTCAAATTTCAAACGTTGTTCTCAGAGGCAGTAATTCGACCATGGCTTCTCAGAGGCAGCAAGTCGACCAGGGCAAAATTTTAAAAGAGAAGATGCACTAATAATTACGAGACATGTTGTCATAAAATAAATGTTAGTTATTTCTAGTCAATTTACGGTCCATTAGATCATTAACTCTGCTCCACATGCCATTTAGGTAAGGTTACTCCATGTCTTCATATTTAATACATCCATATAATTTTCACTACAAATATCTATTGACGGTCGCCTGCAATGAAATCACCACAGTAGTGATAGTAACAGAAACAACACACTATAATTAATAAACTGTCAATGTTGACGGGTTATTGCTACTTATGGTAATAATTACTGTGAAAAATATTCATGCAAGTGTTTTTTTTATATTTAATAGAGAGTGAGGGGTACCAAAGACGGAATCCACCCCAGGAGCTAAACACTTTAGGGACACCTTTATATTCAGCACCAACATTTTCTTTGTCCCATCATCATCATCATCACCTTTAAAGATGTTTACACATTTGATGTTGAATACGGCTAGTTCCATTCTCCCTTACTCATATTGAACTATAGAAGGAATTTCCCGAGGGATACGACACGTTTGTTAATGGTGTACCGGGAATATTTGGGAAATAACTGCATTATCATACTGAAATATTTCAAAAGTGGTAGAGTAAGTTTACGTTTTTCTTCTATTTCAGGCTATCACATTCTCTCTCTATCTTTCTTTCATCTTTCAAGTCTCAAAGGACTATAGGCCTTTAACAAACTTATGTCAAGTCTTCCTGTCCTGTGCCATCAGCTCAAGGTAATAGTGCAGTATGTAACATTTTTTTTTTACTAATACTCAGCGAGGTAACCTTTTTCCTCGATCAGCTGAAGCAGATATTTTTTTTTTACATACTGCGCGGAAGGCGGTCACGAAATTTTTTTGCCGATTGCGCATGGCCGCGAATACCCGAGGTGCCCGTGAATGGCAAACAATGGGTTACACGTTATGTCGCGCGAATGAGCGAATCCGCGAACACGAAACACACGAAGAGCGAGGGTTGATATATATATATATATATATATATATATATATATATATATATATATATATATATATATATATATATATATATATATATATATATATATATATATATATATATATATATATATATATATATATATATATATATATATATATATATATTTTTTTTTTTTTTACACTTTTGGCAGATACCCATATCCCCAATGTAGACATACTTTCTATATATATATTTCATTCATCATCTTATGATTTTCACAAATGGTATGAATATACCTGATGATGATGAATCTACCTGAATGTGCATTTATCACCTGATCCTTAATAAATAAGGATCTTTAGCTGAAGAATGTCACGGCCGTCTTATTATAAGCTGTGAAACAAGAAACAACATCAAGAACAACAGAAGTTACTGACTTTTATCAATGCGTACTTGGGAGCCGCGCTGGTGTAATGGCTTCGGCGTTGTACTGGCGACCAGGTGTTCATGGTTCAAACCCGGGCGTCGGCGTTTGAAGAAATGTTTACGGCCGGAAATTTGACTGAATAGCCTGAACGGCTCCTGTGATAAACCCTCTGTGGATGGGAAGGAGCGAAGCTCCTGACCGGGTTGGAAGGAAAGTCCTCAGGTTCCCCAGCCTCGCAATGACATGTCATTGGGCCGAAGGGCTGAAAGCCCAAGTGCCGCTGGTTAAGGAAAAAAAAAAAAAAAAAAAAAATCAATGCGTACTTGCGCAAAATAGGGTTAACGTGGTATAACAAAATTACCAATTAAAAAACTGATACAAAGAACCAGGCTTGGACAAGTTTAGTAAGAGGTGAGGAAAACAACGCTTGCACAGGATGTGACCCACAGAGAGAAAAACAGTAATACAAGGCAGCTCATATTTTATGGTAAGAAAAATAGAGACCTAAAACCGGGGTTCCACGGAACCCTTGGTTCCGCGAGATATCGCTAGGGGTTCCGTGAGATATCGTGATTGAAAAAATAAAGAACAAACAAACAAACGTTGCTTTTTAAACTTTGCGCGTCAACGACGTTAGCGCTCGCAGTGGTGGGCAGAAGTGGTCCAACAGTGGCCAAAACTCAAGAGTAACTAATGTGGGTCTTCAAAGATGTCTACCTTCGCACAAGATTACACTTCGCAGAGTTGTAGATGGAAGAACAATGATGCTTCTACCTCAAGGGAGTTTTCACAAGATATTCAGAAAAGCGAGAACATTGCTGTATTGGCTGAGCACGTTAACTCTAGTATCTGCCGTCAACTTTTGTGAAGGAGTATGTAATCTTATAATTCATTGCCTCGTTCAAGCCTCCAGTTGAGTTAATTCACCGAATTTCCTCTTATTATTATTTTGCTCTGTTTGCGTTTATTTAAGGAAGTGTCTGAGACATACGGTTGTAGTACATTCAAAATGATTAAATCAACTTTAGATTTGTCTTTATACAAGTAACAAATTTAATAATCATTTATGTTTAACAGTTATACAAAATGAATAATTGTTTAGAAAAAAGTATTCATCACAATGTGATGTTATAGTTTTCGAAAATGGACAGTTCACTTGGCAGCTTTTAAGTTTTACTTAGCTGCCAATAGTTGTTTCTGCTCCAGCTGATGTTTGGGTCTTTGCAGATAGATGACTAGAGCACATGCGTCCCTGGTCAAGATTTAAGAGTTGCTGCACGTTCCAAGTAGAATCAGGGAGTAACTGCAAAGCTGGTTCCGCGTCTGTAAGACCTGTCTGATTGTCGTAGATTTTTTGATAGGAAATTAAGACTTTGGTTGGTCCCTTCTGAATAGATAGAATCAGTGATAGCTGCAGTGAGAGTTAATACAGAAATAGATCTTTCCACGAGTGCAGTGGTAGCGAATCAATAGAACGGTCCCCTGGAAAAAGACAAGATTCTTCTCTCTCTCTCTCAGGCCTATCTTCTACGACACTTATGTAAGAGTCGGACAGACTATTGACAACATATGCTAATATGTAATGAACATACCACTCACGTGCACACACACCAGTGACAACAGGTAGACACACAGACGTGGGAAGACTATCAAAATGATTACATATATATATTCTGAACGAGCTGACCAACACGCTGCTTTTAGTTTCAAAGGGAAGTTTTTATTTATCAGCTAAAAATTTCCTCACAACACATAAAATTCATCAAGAAAAGAAAATAAACATATACACGTGGTCAAAACAATAATCAATGAAATTGCTACAAGAAATGATAGACCCCAATATGATCTCATCCCCTCAAGGTAAGCCCACAGTCCCGTTATGAGTAAAGTGAAAGCCAGGAGATTCAATGATACATATGAGTTTGTCTAATAATTTTTCTTTCTTTCCTCGTAAACAAATATGAACCGACTTAGATGTAGTAGGTTTTAACCTGAAAGGAAGTCAAAAAAATATTCTTGCATTGACAACAAGTTTCATAAATGGAATTACAAACATGGGTGAAATTCACATACCTCACACCGTCTACTTTCACTCGGTTCTTTCATCAGGGCCCTGTACTAATTACATACGTGATGTAGCTTGCCGTCTGGCGCAACCTTGGTAACATTCACACCCTTTGTCTGTTCTGTCGTTCACTGAAGCGGATCCCAGCTCTACAGAGTGGTTTGCTGGTTTTGGTTTTTTCTCAGAAATTTCTCCGGGGAGCATCAGCTTCAGGCGTCAGCTATTTCAGACTAAAGTTAGTGTATCTTGACTCACGAAGTAAGAATTAGGGTTAAGCGAGCACACAATGTCAGAACACGAGGTTTCCCTAAATTAGGAAAATAACCGGTGGACAGCTTCTCTCAACAGATAATCAGGGTTCACCACACATTTGGTCAAAAAGATGTCGGAAAGTTTAATGCTGTGAATAATGTTACTTGCCACAAGGGCTGTACTTTAGAATATCGTTTCTGGAAGGACTAATTCAGGCACACTGGGCCCGTTATTTCAGTTCACGTTAAAGTTCTTGAAAAGCTTACGACCAAGTCTTTAAGGGAAAAGTTTTTTTAGTCTTCACAGGATAGGTTCATCAGTACGTAACGCTGGTATAGTTAGGTTACCACAGAAATCTCTGTATAAAGAAACATATATATGAAATATTTATACATCCTATGTTTAAGGGTATACTTATATTTTAACTGCGGGCGTAAACCTTAACTTATCATTTAACACCTCCCGTGAAATAAGTTATAGTCATAAATTAATCATCATGAATTAGAGATATATATAAATATATTCTCGTCACTACTCATGAGACATCTAGTCTAGCAGTTATAAGTTAGTTTGAAAATTACGTTCTCGTCTGATTATTTAGCAGTTAAATTAAATTTAGTAATAGCCGACTGAATTTAAGCTGGAAATATAATGTATCCTGCTTTCCACTGAGACACGTCACTAGAAATTAATACAGACTTATAAATTATTCGCTCTGCACCAGATCTACCTAGAGAAATAAATAGCGATTTAGCACTTTTAAACACTTCACAAAATACTAGATATACTAGATAATAATATATGATACCTCAAACACAGAATTTCTAAGAACTAAACCACTTCGATCAAACTAAAGGCCATCTCTTTTAACAGAGATTTTTAGAAATCGAACGAGGCTTGTTCTAGTCTTGACTGCGAAGTTACTGAGTGATAATGAAATCTAGCTCATTCTAGTATATATGAAAACCCAGACAAAGAGATGAACGTTTATTTCGCAAAAACGAAATAATCTCCCCTTTCTCATAACAACTACGTAACTAGAAGAGGCTGTCGTAAACTGCCACTTTCTGCGTGTCAGTTGCGAAATCTCAGACAACCTGTCTCCAATGCAGGGCAGTTTTCACACTACAGCTGACCATGGCCCACAGTGAGCGCCGTGTCAGTTTGGGATTTTTCAGACAAATGTCTGAATACTGACCGGTGCAGATGTAAAGTATCACACCTCACCGGGACTTATGCCGAGAAGAAGCTCGCGCGCTCGGTGAGAATGTAGACGATTGTCTACGTCCTATGTTCAGCGAACCGACTTATCACGCCTTCTGACGCCCTGCAGCCCTGACATCTACGTAATATCGTCCTAGCGCGATTCTCAGTTTTGAGAAAGAAACAGGTAAAGTTTGCGAATATGATGAAAATATATTTCGCAAACGAATGGATGCAAAATATACAGGAAAAAGGAAATAAAGAGAGATAACCAAATTTAGAATTCGGGTGAAAGAATAGGAAGAAGATATAGGCAATTTAATGATTATAACCTACGTGACACTGATGATGGTGTCTAGAGTCTACTTCAGGCCACTTATACTCTCACTTGTTCCAGAAATAGTACCCTCAACTGGTACCACCAACTAGTATGACAAAAGAAGAGAAACGAATACCCTCTGAGTATTGAGTTTCCCGACACATACATATGTGCCCCACTCTTTCCATGCCACCATTCCATCTATCTCAGAACTTTCACCCTCTCTGAGACTTAATCTTAATCCCAATGTGCGAAAAACTATCTTTACATTTAAAATGAATAGTTTTACATTTAACTTTAGTTGAAACTGTTAAGAATAGAGTTTGAATTTGTTTACATTTATATCGGTTGAAAAAGCTGTAAACTTTCATTACATCTAGAGTGAATATGTGTTACATTTACACTGGTTGATAAGGTTGAAACTTTCTTTACATTTAGAGTGAATATGTTTTACATTTGCTCTGCTTGAAATGGTTAATAATATAACAAGTATGTAGTTCATTTCTTTCATCATTCCCTCCGTGCTCCATGTTGAACTTGAGACTACCTCTGCTTTTAGTTCTTTATAAAAAAACTCGCTATAAAGCAGCACCATCCGCGGCAGTGGTGGTTCATGAAATCTGTGACACAATGGGGCGACCCCTCTCGATCTCTGCTTCACTACGGCTGTAATAGTTACAAGTTTGTACTGATTTTTATTGCGTGCTTTCAATTGTCGCACTTTCTTTCTTTCTCTGCTACGTGTAGCAGATATTTGGTATTTCATTCTTACACTCCTCTCAGCGATATATATATATATATATATATATATATATATATATATATATATATATATATATATATATATATATATATATATATATATATATATTTTTGTGTGTTAGTTCACATGTTAGTAATATAAAATGTAAAATGACAAGTTACGCCAATCTTGGCTCACATACATTTTTGCTCAGATGAATAAAAGAGACTTGAATCGGTCTCTTACACGCGTTTGTGGTGTCGTTTCTTTAATAAGATAATTCCCTCTATGATTCCGTGTGTTTTCAATTTCCTCAGTCCCGGTTTCTTTATTAAAATGATAGAGATTTCCTGGGCTGTTTTTGTTAGTCCATCAAGATTCTCCAAGAAAAAATCTGGCCTGATAAAAGGAATTCTGAATTCTAACTCTGGCACGGTCTGGTGTCGTCGTGGCAAGCGATCTTCACAGTAAATATTCATACTGAAAAAGACTGCGAAAATGGTCAGGTTATATTCCCTGTCTTCCCACGCATGTGTTTGTTACGAAGCTAAGTAACAAGCCAATCGTTTTCAAACATGCATGTCACGTGGGGAAATTCAAAATATATCCGACATGGGACAATTTTGAACGAAATGCAGAGGTCACGTATCCCATATATGGCAATCACGACATTCAAATATTCTCGTCAGTGATACATATAAGTTCTTAAATCTACCCGGAAATATTACACCATTTCCGCTCAGGTGTGTCTGCCATCCCACCAGGTCGATTCTTGACGGGCGCTCCTTATGCAAACACAAACTCCTTTTTCACCATCTGTGCTATGTCTTATCAAGACAATAATTAGTCCGTCACAGGAGCCATGTCAGCACTAAGTAAACTCGATTGGCCATTTACGTGCGAAAACAGTCGCATCCTTGTGGTACAATAGGATTTCTGTTGGTCATCCTTGCATCACCGTCTAATCTATCCGCAGGGATTGATAAGTAAACACACATACATGACGACTTATGCCATCAATGATGAAAATTTTCTTCTAAACTATTCAATTATTTTCAAACTGTTAAAACGTAAATGATTATTAAATTTTGTTATTTGTAATTTTACCATTTTAACTTCGATTTCATCCTTATTTAATGTACTGCATGTTTGTCTCAGTCAATTTTCTACACACACACTCTAAACAGAGCTATACCAGAATAATAATAATTCCACTGAGTAAATCAGAGGTGGGAGCTTAACGAGCTAAAACTAATCATTGCTTTATTCTTCACAAAAATTGTCAGCAGATTCTAGAATAAATGTGCACAACCAAAGCAGCATTGTTTATCTTATCTGAATATCCTTTGAATACTATCTTGGGATAGAAGTGTCATTACCCTTCTATCTAAATCTCTGCCAAGAGTAATCTTGTGCGAAGGTAGACACCTGTGAGGCCCATATTAGATACTCTTGAGTTTTGGCTACTGTTGGACCACTACTGCAAAGCAGGGGAGGCAATACAGTCACAAAATCATCATTCTATATGCTGAGGTTGCCAGCCTCAAATGACTTGGACATCCACTAGCAATTTTTACATATTAATATTCACATGTTAATGATGCAAAACATAGAATTTAAATGTACAACATACGTCAATCTTTAGGCTCACATACTTGGTACGGGTAAATTTTAAGAATGTTTATTATTTCAGGAACCGTCCTCCCGACGTCCTGTGGTAAGAGTGCATTAGACTTCAGGCTTGACACTCCTTATTACAGTGGCCTTCTGAGTACCCTCCAGGGTTATCCTTGCATATTCCGTTTCAGGAATTATGATATATATATATATATATATATATATATATATATATATATATATATATATATATATATATTTAAGTTTGGCCAGTCACACACAATCTCCCTGGCCCGCACCTCAGGTACTCAGTAACAAGGCCTAACTTCTTGGCACGATTCAGAAATATTTATTAACACATTACTCCATTTGAGTATGATATGACATCGTAGCTTTTACTAGCACATGTCTCTACTGTCCTTGATTCTGATACTCTCAGTTTTAATGGAACAGTCAACTTACGTGCCCAAGAATTCCATACACACTGCTAAGACTAATCTGACATTATACTGTTAGATGAAAGCATAAGGCAGTGATGGTAATCGATCTTGCAGGTGAAATATAAAGATGCCCAAAGGCAATTAACACATTTTAAAAGCAGGTCCTACTGGACACATTCCTTGCATACTGGTCAAACGACACAAGCAGACTGCCGGTTAGAGACGCTAGCTTGTCCCAAATCAAAACTGACGTCTGCTGTCAATTCAAAGCAGGAGTCAAGACGTCACTTCCTGCAACCACGGGATACCATGTGTAAACAATATATATCAGGAAGTGATCGAATACAAAACATGATATGATATTTACTCATATCATTTACTCCCCCCCCCCCCCTGGATTAAAATAATGAAAAGGAACTTTTCATTATTTTCATAATACAATCTTACAAGGTCACTGGAGAAACCATATGACAATATCCAAATACTCAACTGTCATCATTATGATAGCACCTAGAGGCGTGCTCCATAATCGACAATTTAACACACAAGGTGTGGTATTTAGTAATAACATAACTAAACCCATTATCGTTAGCAGACGCTCTTTTGACACAAATGTGAGGTAACTACATTAATTAGAAGGCAGTGAAGAAAAGTCAATATGTCAGTCATGGCACTCACACAGCATACCATGTCAACAAACGCCCTAAGTCGTGTCGGTATGTAAGTCTACCTATCTATCAAATGAAATGCATAATAAGCAATCAAAGACAGAATAGAACAAATGAGGCAGACAAGTTAAAATATAAGTGGTGACTGTGACAATATGTCAAAATAGTTATTAATATTTGTATGTATGCAATGTCATGTGGTGAATGACAATGTTAATGAGATGTCATATGAAGATATATTACTTAATATCTACACATATGAAAGATATAGGTTATACTAAGTGTAAGCACGACTGTAATTCACTTCATATAATGATACACTAATGAACCAATGTAATATCACCAGTGTTATTAAAACTGGTCATGTTAGACCATACACAGTTCTTCCTGTAGAGGTATTTAAAAGAATTAAAGTTTTAGTGAGTCACTAGTTCGCACAACATTGTTATTGATCCTTAGTTAAGTATATATGGCGGAAAGAAATAGTTCATTGAAGAAAAATCCAATTTCCATCTATGTTGGTTGTCGATGTTTGTCTTCCATGCAATATCATATGCAGCACAGATACTATTGTTCATTCTGTACTTGAGAATTTCATACGTATATGATGAAATGTAATTTCTTGGTTATGTCCCTTTTTGAACTTTGTAGTCAGTAATTTTAGTTACTTCCCTTTTTACACAACGTTTGAGACAGTTAATTAGTGCAAAAAGTTTTGGAAATTGTAGCAAAGTATCTGAATTGCACCGACTTGGATTGTTATACTGCCAAAAGTCATTGTACAACGTGTATGAAGTAACGAAGTATTGTTCTTGAGCAATTGCATTAGACATCATATGACGAACGCTTGAATATATATCTTGATTTTGGATGAACAGTAATTCATCATCATCATGTTGCTTGGCATAGTGTCTCTAGTTTTTCAACCGGTTTAAGTGCATGACGAAGCAATGTGGCTGTAATATCTGAAGTATGCAATATATGAGTTAAAAGAAGGCATGTGCCTTAGTTCATGATGCTACCTTTGCGAAATAATTCCTGACTTGTCCCAAAGGAAGTAGTGTTATTATTGAGCATCAAAGTTGGATTGAAGCAGCATTTGCGGAGACAACTGGCGATAGCGGATGCTTCATGCATCTGGATAGCACATCGGCCATCACGTTCAACTTTCCTGCGATGGGTTTAATCTGGTAATTATAGGGTTGAAGGGCCAGTGAGGCACGCGCTGCTTTAGCATTCTTGAATCTCGCTGTTTTCAGGTAAGACAGTGCCCTTTGGTCTGTCTCGAGTGTGAAACTTGCACCAAGCAGGTAGCGTTGAAGTTTAGAGAAGCAGAACACAAGAGCCAGTAGCTCTCTCTCAATGACCGAGTAACGCTGCTCCGTCGGCGTTAGCTTCCTGCTAACATAAAGTGTTGGATGTAAACAGCCCTTCCATTCTTGCAAAAGCGAACCTCCAATGGACGTTTTGGAAGCGTCTACTGTAAGAGTAAAATGTTTAGAAGGATCAGGCAATCTCAATATAGGCAACTTGGAAAACAGACATTTTAATCTATTTAAAGCCACATGAACATCCTGACTATAAATACACCTATTTGGTGACTCCTTCTTCACCAGTGATGACAACACAGACGTATACTCTGCAAAATTAGGGATAAACTTACGATAAAAGTTTAGGAGCCCTAGAATACTTCTAACCTGTTTTTTGGTCTTAGGTATATCAAGGTTTAGAATCCTAGAGATAGTAGTATCCTCTGTTTTCAAAAAACCTCCTCCTACTTTATAACCTAAAAATGAAATCTCCTGAAATCCAATCTTAGTCTTAGATGGACGTGCAGATAAATTATGACGACGTAGAGTGGTAAGTAAGGATTGAATACCCTTCAAATGTTCATCCCATGATTGATGAAACAGACAAATGTCGTCAATGTAAGTAATAAGGTCGTCTCTGTCAGAGAAGAGTCGTCTCATCATGCGAACGAAGGTCGCAGGTGCGTTAACTAAACCAAAAGACATATAGTTAAATTGAAAGAGTCCTAATGGGGTTGCGAACGCAGTATAAGGCTTGGATCGTTCCGTTAATGGTACTTGGAAATAGCCTTTAGATAGATCAAATTTAGAAAAAAATGTAGCTGTAGCTAGTCTATCTAATAAAGACTCCAACACGGGAAGTGGTTCCGCGTCGTGGATGGTGACCGAATTTAGACGTCTAAAATCTATGCATATACGTATAGATTTGTCTTTTTTCCTGATCAAAACCATCGGAAAACTATAAGGGGAATGAGATGGAGAAATGACATTTAATTTCACCATCTGTTCTAGTTCCTCTTTAACCTGACATTGTAAATGTATAGGAATAGGGTAAGGTTTCAACTTAATGGGTTGAAAGTCTGTCAGAATAATATCATGTTCGATGATATCAGTGTGTCCTGGGACATCAGTAAGGACATCAGTAAAAGAACGTAAGATTGAAGTAACCTGTTCTTTCTGGAAAGAAGATAGAGTTGGTGATATATCAACATCTTTCCAACTTTCAGTAGACAAGTAGTGAAGACTAGGTAATACTAATAGTGAGTCATTACCATCAGTCAAATCCGAATTTTCTTCCTGTATGACAGCCAAAGAAGAATGACGACAGACAGATTGATCAAGAGCCTCAAAGACTGGTCTTAGATATGGTGGACGTGTATGAAACTGCTGTAACATATTGATATGAAAAGTTTTTTCTTTTCCCTCTACTGAGACAATATAATCAACATCAGACAGTTTCTCCACAATCCTGTAAGGTCCTCTCCATGAGACTAATAATTTGTTATCTCTCCTGGGTAATAATACGTAAGCTTCATCACCAGGCCAAAGTTGGCGTAATTTGCGGTTTTGGTTAATGAATAACCTCGCCCTAAGCTTTGCCTTTTCAGATGAACCTACTGCTATCTGGCATGCGTCTATTATTTTTTTTTCCTCAAATTGACCACATACTGATATGAGGTCTGAACCTCCTTGTTCATCTCAGCACCAATTAAAAGTTGTTTTAATATAGACATTGGGCCGCGTGGTCGGGCGCCAAAAACCAATTCAAATGGACTAAAGCCTGTATGTTCATTTTTTATCTCTCGATAAGCAAATAAAATAGCTGGCAGGACTCTGTCCCAATTTTGAGGATATTTAATTGTAACCTTATGTAGCATTTGTTTTAAGGATCTGTTGAGGACTTCTATTTTCCCATTAGACTGAGGATGGTATATTGAACTAAGGGATCTTTGAATCCCAAACATATCCATAACCTGTTTCATAGCATCTGAAACTAACTGAGTTCCTCTATCAGACAGGATGTTTTCAGGAAAACCTATTCTACTGAAAATCAAAAATAATGCATCAGCAATATCTACCGTGGTGATGGTTTTTAAAGGAATAGCTTCTGGCCAGCGTGTGCACATATCTATGCAGGTCAACACATATTGATGACCTCTGGCTGATGTTACCTTTAAAGGGCCAATAATGTCAATGGCCATCTTTGCGAAGGGACGCAAAGAAATATCAGATGCTTGAATGGGCGCATCATGTTTTGGTTTTTCTGGTTGCTACACTTTGGCAGATGGTACATGTACGACAAAATAATTTGACGTCTTTCGTAATTCCGGCCAAAAAAAAATGACAAAACTCTTTGTTTTGTTCTAGCAACACCTAAATGTCCTGCACATTCAATGTCATGTGCATGTCGTAAAATGAATGGTCGAAAACAAGCTGGTACCATAATCTGTTTCTTTAAGGAATTAGCAAATTGATAGTTTCTTACTAAAATCCCATTTTTGATAGTATACCAGTGTTTTGCACAGTCATCTATCATTACATCATTCAAATGAGCAATATGAAAATATTTTTTTAAGGAAGTATCATCTTTCTGTCTTTGTATAAAGGTTTCCTTATCAATGAGCTCCATCTGAAATAAATTGTCATCATCATCATTATTCACATCATTCATTACCTTAATATCATCATTATTTTCCTGTTGATAATGAATTATATCATCATCATTATTTTCCTTTTCTTCTTCATCTTCTGAAGTGATATCTTCAGTTATATCTTCAGGTAACACATCAATGACTGGTTTGTGATGATCATTGTCCATGCGAGACTGAGCTCTGGTAGTCACAGCATTTGAACATAATAAGTGTTGTCTTTCCCATATTTCAATATCTTCCTGTGTACATTCATGCAATTTAGGTATGTTTCCCATAATAATTCCAGCAATTGGATTGTCCAAGAGGCATACCAGTGTTCGTCCTGTAAAATAAGGTGTGTCCAAAAATACCTCTGCTGTGGGGTAATATTCCACAGTTCCACCAAAAGTTATGCATTTCACTTGTTTTCCTGTATAATCCACCTTATCAACCAAGGCCTTGCGCACACCAACAGTGGTTGCACCCGTGTCTCTGAGTAAAGATGCTAACTTATTATTGACAAAACCTCTGTTCAAGATCAATGAACCAGTACTTTCAAAAGATGACATGACTGGGAGAGGGTGTCCGCATAATAATCTTGGCACTCCTTGAGGCTGAAATAAAGAATTGCAATTAGTGCAGTTATCACTATTTGCTAAGTCTACACTGCATGAATTTGCATGTGCTACAATATCATTATGGTTCTGATTATTATCATGAACAATGGCATTGGTACTTTCAGTGTTTCTTGATTGTCTGGAAGTATTGTTATGATAAGATCTTTTATTTGCATTTTGATCATTTCCTCTATAAAATGATTTCTGACCTCTATTTGATTTTGAGTTATATTCTCCTCTATTTTGCCAGTTATTGGACTTAAATGAGGTTTGTGGATAAAAGTTATCCTCCTGATATGAATTCCAATGTCTTTGAGGTTGGTATTTATTAAAATTGTATCTACCTCTATTTTGACTGTAATTATGTGATGGTTTAAATCTTTGATTCCTATCTATGCTGTTTGATCTATACCTAGGTGCATTGTCTTGGAATGATCTGGCCGATGCAGCTGGTAATGAGTCCCTTACATTGTTTTTGCTCAATACTCTATTAGGATGTGCAACTTGATATTGACGTCCTAGGGTTTGTAATTTAGTTAGGTTCTCTGGTTTTCTTTCCTGCAGGAACGCAAGAAAAAATCAGAACTAATAGATGACAAAACCTTGTCTCTTAGAATCAAATCTGACAAACCCTCAAAAGTTTTTTCAGTTTTGGATAGTTCAATCCATCTAGAAAAATTCAGTTTAACAGCTGAAATAAATTCAGTGAAATCTTTTCCAGAATCAGGGTACAAAGATCGAAATTTCTGACGATAGCCCTCATCATCTAATTGATACCTCTGCAATAAAATGACCTTAACAGCTTCATAATCCTTTCTAGTCTGGTCATCCAAAGTGGAGACTACAGTTAATTGTTCACCAACCAATAAATTCATAAGTCTACATGTCCATGTAGATTTGTCAATCTTATATTCTTCACAATAAGTTTCGAACCTATTTAGGAAGCATGAAATGTCATCTATGGATGCGTTAAATTTTGGCAAATTAATCCTTATGGCAGTAGTATGATCTTTATTTTTATCTTCACCTACCCCAGGATGCAACAGTGGTTGTTGTAATTTTAATTTTTCCAGTTCAATCTCAGCTAATCTTATAGTTTGAGCTTGTTGAGATCTGCTCTCTTCTTGAGATCTGGCATATGCTAATCTTTCTCTTTCAAGAGCCAACTCTTCTGATCTCCTTTTTTCCTCCATTCTTTTTTTTTTCTTGTTTGTGCAGTTCCTCTTGTCTCCTTTTTTCTTCCAATTTTTCTTCTTGTCTTTAATGCCAATCCTTTTTTCTTCTTTATGGAGTTCTTCTTGTCTCTTTTTTTCAGCCAATTCTTCTTTGCGAAGTTCTTCTTGTCTGTTTACTTCTTTATCAATATAAGCTTGCAAAGCTGGACCTTCCAAATTAAGTTCCTTCCCAATCTTCAATAAATCCTTTAATGAAGTCATGGTTGCTTATTCTTGTGTTTATCAATAATACACAATATTTTAACTTTTATGTATATGAATATGTCAGCTATATTCAATATTCACTCCACCAATCTCAGATCAATTTATAATTGCAATAGTAGATGTATTCAGCTAAACAATATGGAGTAATGAAAAAAATAGAACCACAACAAGTAAGAACAGCAAGACAGGGTTCGAGCAACTAAAGGAAATACAAATGGAAAACAAAGGAATAACTATAAAATATATATGAATTAATTTAAACTAATGCTCTATTACAAATAGACAAGACAAGACGCATATCACAACAATTATGACATCTATGAAATGAATGATAGTAAGATGAGACTAGACAATATTACAAACAATAATGCAACGAACTAAATAAAATATAACAATGACAGTACTTATGAGAACAAACAATAGATAAACATGACTACACAGCTAACAAAAATGGATCTGTTAAATTCAATAGAGGCAAACTTTTATACAACCAGCAGAGTATGCTGGGTCCTCTATCTGAATCACACAGATACTGCCCTATAGAACGCTTGATTTGCTCATTCGACCTAGCTTTCGCGGTATTGAATGATCACAAACCAAGTCCCTCCATCCAGCCCGCTAGTTACAAAAACCACCAAAAACACGTAATGAAAACACATATGGTGAAGTCAGATATCAGGCAAACAGATTATATTCACAGCCAAGCTGTATGTAACAATAAATAGACTTATCTGTTGCCAAGAAAACAATCCCTCTTGAGACTTCGACAAGCAAAGGATGTAGTGATGATAATAGCCTAGTATTTGGTTAGGCTTAGAATTGCTTCATGCTGACATCGAAGGACATCGATATGGTCCATGATTTTTGATAAAATACTTGCTTCTTGAATGAAGATAGTCAGTTCCTATGACTTCTGTGTAATAATGGGTCACTTTTATAACTTAGTGACAACTTGAGGCACATTCATGATGATGGAAATCCCTTCCATTCATAAAAACTTTTGGCAGACGATGCGTGCCGCCATTTTGAAAAAATAGTCCTAGATTCGTTAGGCGCTCTTAGGCTTGTAAGGCATCCAATGGCTTTGGCCCCCAGAAACTGGTACGGGTAAATTTTAAGAATGTTTATTATTTCAGGAACCGTCCTCCCGACGTCCTGTGGTAAGAGTGCATTAGACTTCAGGCTTGACACTCCTTATTACAGTGGCCTGCTGAGTACCCTCCAGGGTTCTCCTTGCATATTCCGTTTGAGGAATTATAGTATATATATATTTAAGTTTGGCCAGTCACACACAATCTCCCTGGCCCGCACCTCAGGTACTCAGTAACAAGGCCTAACTTCTTGGCACGATTCACAAATATTTATTAACACATTACTCCATTTGAGTATGATATGACATCGTAGCTTTTACTAGCACATGTCTCTACTGTCCTTGATTCTGATACTCTCAGTTTTAATGGAACAGTCAACTTACGTGCCCAAGAATTCCATACACACTGCTAAGACTAATCAAACGTCACAAGCAAAGCAGGAGTCAAGTCACTTCCTGCAATTCAAAGGCAGGAACCACTATCCTTCTGCAACCACGGGATACCGTGTGTAAACAATATATATCAGGAAGTGATCGAATACAAAACATGATATGATATTTACTCATATCAATACTGCTGGCACAGAGAAATAGTTTAAGGCAGCTTGACGATGCCTCTTACACGTGATCTGGGTTGTTGTTATTTTAGCAATAAGTTCCCACTTTAAACTTGTGTTTTATAATTTCTTGAGATTCCGGTTTTCCGTCTTAAAATGGTAGCGACTTCTCTCAATATGCGCCAACAAAGTCCGGTCTGGTACTATTCTTAACTCTGGCAAGGTCTAGTTGTCTTCTTGGCGCGAGTGAGTTTTTACAGTGTTTTAACGTGGCTAAAGTGTCAGGTTATAATGCCTGTCTTCCCCTGCATTTGTTTGTTACGATGTTAAACATGGCTCCAATCGGAAGGGGTGTTGTGCCTTCATTCCGAATGTCTGCCAATCGTTTCAAACATGCGTGTTTTGTGGGGTAATTCAAATTATTTCTACATGGAAATTTATGCGCGTTACTGCAAAGATTATGTTTACCAAATATGGAATGAAAACATCCGATCTTCCCTCAACAATGTTTTCTCAAATACAACATCTTACTTTCATTAAAAGTAATGTCTTTGTAACAAGGTGAACCGGAAACGATTATGTCATTCTTGTCTATCCAGAAATGTGTCGTGCAGGCGAGTAATCTAGCAACCAGTCGCTTGCGCAAACAAAATTCTTCGTTTACCCATCTGGTTGAGGAAGGCACACAGCCTTATCAGCGATTAAAATAGGCGATTTTAGTGCTAATCCGTAGCCTTATGTCAGGCCTACCCGAAATTTTCCAACATGATTGTCGGTTAATATGATCTCAACCGTCTTCTCGTCCAGCAGAGATGAACGGGTAAACAAGCAGACAAGACGACTTATCACTGAGAGGAGTGTAAGATGATATGAAAGAACTTAATATCTGCTTGATAGCAGGGAAAGAAAATGTGCCGACCACAGAAAAGCACGTAATGAAGTGCACTTAAAAAATGTAACTAAATACTGCCGGAAAGAAAAAGAGATCGACCCAATAATTCTGTGACAATTACGCTAAGATGTGTTGCTGTCATTTTCGACGGAGTCATCTGTCAAGTTATTTGCTTATGTTTGTATCATAAGAATAATTGTGTCTTTACCTGCGATGTCAGGTTGATTAGGGGTTGTCTTCCCTTGTTTATTCATTCATTGTGTTTGACCTTTAGGGTCAGAGGTTGACAGTTCGGCGTAGGCCTATGGGAAGGTTTTTTTAAGCGGGAGTGAGATATACTTCCGGGAAGCCGGGAGGTCCTGTTTTTCTGAAGGGACCAAGAGTCCATTGTTTTTCGGGGAGAATCTTCGAAGTAACTGCTATGGCAGTTTTCCCCAGTGAATCTCTGTGCGTCGGGATGACGACAGAATTCCTTGTTTAGTTCTGAGGATTCATTTTCCAGGTAATACCGACCTTTATGCATTATTACGCTTTTCGGTGGCAGAACATGTAAAGGATTACCTAGGGTGAACAGCAGCTCACTGATCCGCCATTTCAGAACTTATATATTTGTGCTCGAGGTAGCCATCCAAGACTGTTAGTCTTATATTGTCCAGAAATCCAGTGACGAAGATATATTGTGGGAGCCGCAGATTGGCGGAGTTCATATCTACAATAAGTATTACTGCAGGGTTGATGATAACCTATTTAACAGAAGTACACGGCCGACGTCAGAACGAGGCCTGTGCTTTCGGCTGTTATACTACAGCCTGATATGTGCAATTGGCGGGGAGTGCCAAGTTGCACCTATGTGTCCAAGTGACTAAGGCATCTGACGCGTTTAGTCAGAGACGCCAAGGGCGACGCTACGAACTGTCATTATTGAAGAACTTTGCTATTGACCATGCCCGTCTATTCTGATGTTTACCTTTTTGAATGCCAAATGTATACCTATCGATGTCAGGTCAGCATGACCTTGTTACACTGACTGTTCCTGTTGATATTATGTGTGTTCCCGTCAATAAATGTCTTGAAACATGCCTGCAGTGTCAAAGCATCCTTGATTACTGCATGTGAGAGTATGGGTTGCAGGATCTACATCTATACGAGCCTAAACACATTCGCGTCTTCATTCGCACCCACACTCAATTCATCATACGCTCGCACTACACATCTAACAACATGTATACTGTCTTGGGCCAGTGATCACATCAACAAGAGAAAAAAGACAGTTACATTTCTGGTGGCCAGTATGGGGAGAAAGTGACAAGAAGGACAAGTACACATTACACTTCTGATCTGTGGGTCTAAGCTACACACGGGACAGCCGTAACACACAGCGCTAATTCTACACTTGCAAGTTTTGGCTACAACAGGACAGATATAGGTCATCAACGGTTGACCCAAATAAACAGTACGAGCATTTATGTTATAATGCTACATAAACCATAACAAGACATGTACTGAAGTTAACTACACATGCATTTGCTACGTGGACCATAACTGCATAGAAGGCGGGTTCCTATTGTAAACAGTACTGCTGGTTGTTACACGTTTCATTCAACAACAGACTTTTCTAGGTCAGAGCATTCAAGCTACATTGTTGGAGGTCAAGTGTTTGTAAACAGTACGTGGAAATGGTAAACATTCAATGTGCAAGCCCTAATTTGAGAAGGTCATAGTAACTTTGGTTCGTGAATACCACTTTATGTTACAGTGGATTTGACGTTCAGTGCGCGTTTGACATTTCGTTTCTGTGTTCGCAAGGAGCAAGGAATTTATTTTAGTTTCAGCTGTGACTGAACTTGTTCTGCAACACATTGAAATTGATTGCTATATTATGTTACTTCCGCTGTTTTTGTGTTTTTTTTTTCTGCGGGTTTTTCGGTTGGTGGGTCTTACGGTAAATATGCCACTTGATCGAGGCTTACTGTAAGCGTTCTGTAGGTGCAAATTTTCTTAATTTGGAAATTTGCTAGTGACAATTGGTCGCTATTGATGTTAGCTGTGATGTAATTGTACTTAACGTTGTTTTTGTAATATTTTGTCTGTTTTTCAGTTTTGATTTTCGATTTGTTTTGTTTGTATTCTGTAGGTCTCTCCTTTCTTGTGTATTTCTCTACACATTTTTGGTTAAAACAGTGTTGCCATTTGTATTGTTTTGTATTTTTGTCTTTGTATTTTTTTTTTGGTTGTACTACATTACTGTCATGCACAGTCTACATACACATACTTGGTCATGTTTTGATATTATTGATAAGGTAGACTCTTCATAAAGAGTTTGTTAAATAATATTATATAAGATATTTATACAAGTTCTTTGATAAAAGACTTGTTATCTACAAAGATTGAGACAAGGTGAAATACATATTCAAGTTCTTTATAAAAAAGACTTGTGCCCATAGTGAGTGGGATATAAGGGAATTTTTTTTCCACAGGTACTCAGGTGATTTTTTGGGTACATAATAAACAAGACTAAGAGTGTGAAAGAAAGTGAAGTGAGTATACAAGTCTAGCATTTCAGACTTGTCTCCCATTGAAGTGGGATAAGGTAATTTATTTAATTTTTTTTTTCAGGTTTCTGATCTCAGTAGACAAGATGTCTACATTGGACTACTTTATTACACAAGGGAGAGCCCTTGATAAGACTGGTCAACAGTTAGAACAATGGGCTGTTGCTCAGTATGACAAAGCATTAGCTGCAGAAGAGAAAAAAGCTCAGGCTGAAGAGAAAAGATTAGAAAGAGAAGCTGCGGCGGAACAAAAAAGGCTAGACAGAGAAGCTAATATTGCTGCTGAACAAAAGAAATTGCAGATGCAGGTGGAGGAAAGGAGATTTGAAGCTGAACAAAAGAGATTAGACAAAGAAGCGGAACAGAAGAGATTAGACAAAGAAGCTGCTGCAGAGGAGAGGAAAGCTCAAGCTGCTGCAGAGGAGAGGAAAGCTGAGGCTGAAATCAGAAAAATGGAACATGAGGAAAGAAAACAGAAGATGGAACTTGATGAAAAAACTCGCAACTTTGGAGTTAGAGAAATTGAAATTGGCGAGTACGGGTGCTCAGCAAACAACTTCGAGTACGACAAGGGAGTTTGTTAGTAGGATTAAATTGCCTCATTTCAATCCTTTAAAGGATGACGTAGCAGATTATCTAGATAGATTCCAATTTTTGTGCGATACGCATAACATAAAAGAGGAAAAATATGTTGAACAACTGATGCCATTTTTTACAGGTGACACAGTGACTACTCTTATGACAATAGACGAACATGAGAATACTAATTATGATGTTGTCAGGGCAGCATTACTAAAAAAATATCAACTAAAACAAGAAGACTATCGTCTTCGTTTTAGGACAATGTTGCCAGAAAATGGAGTAGATTTCTCTGATTTTGTTACAAAGATACGTCGTACATTTACACGATGGGTTGAGTTGTCTCAGATTGAGAAAACATATGAAGGTCTAATGGACTTATTATTGCGAGATAAGGTTTTGTCATCTGTTAATGATTCTTTTCTTGCATTCCTTCATGAGCGTAAGCCTAAAAACTTAAAAGAAATGGAGGAATACTGTTGTCAGTATGCCACAGCACATCCCCCATGCTACAGTTAGCAATTCTAAAGTGAAAGAAGGGTTGCCAGCTGCTTCGGCAACACCATATGGCCCTAATTTCAAAAAAAAATTTCAGGGTGCTCAACAAAATTGGAATAGGGGAAGTAATCAAAATTACACTCAGAAGCGGAATAATCCAACACATGATGGTTCTTCGTCTATGCAGTGGAGACAAGATGGTAGTTCTCGTAATTTTAGTGGTAATAATTTGAGACACTTTCGCAAAGGCTATCCAAATAATAATTATTCAAATTTTCGAGGTAATCATTCTCGACGTCAAGATTATGACGATGGTGAATTTAGAAACCGGGATTCAAACCGGAATGATGATTACAATAGGCAATATGATAACAATTACAGGGGAAATGATAGTCGAAATAATTACAGGGGAAATGATAGTCGAAATAATTACAGGGGAAATGATAGTCAAAATAATTACAGGGGAAATGATAATCGAGGTAGACCTAGGTTTAACAAGAAAAGACCTTACCAACAGGCAAACTCTGCGCAACAAGAGTTTGATGGAGCCTGTAATACAGTAAATGATAGTGGTAACTCTAGGGCTATCACTGGTTGTGCTTTCGATTTTGGGAGAGCAACTGAATGCCCCCAATGCTTAACATTGTTTGACTCATCAACTGTATCTACGCTAAGTTGTGGTCACCCTCTTCCTGCTCTACCTGCTACAGTTGCGCATGATGGGAGAGGATCTCTCATCTTAGATAAAGGTCTAATAAATGATAGGCTAGTCTCAGTACTTTTCGATTCGGGATGTACTACCGTCGGGGTTAAGGAGTCTCTGATAGATCCTTGCTGTGCCACTGGAAAAACAATCAAATGTGTTACATTTGGTGGTACTATGGAAAGCTATCCTACTGCTATTATTAGGATTGACACTCCTTTCTTCACAGGAGATGTCCATGCATGTCTTCTTCCTAATCCTATTGCGGATCTTATAATCGGTCGTATTCATGGGGTTAAGGAATGCACCCCGCAACAAATTTCTAGTTGGGAAGAAAGAAACATTCAAACGGTCAATGCAGTGGTGACAAGAGCTCAAGCTCTTAATCCCCCAACTTCATCTGATAATAGTAATGAAGTTGATAGCCAAGACGAGCACTTGGTGATTTCCCATGACTCGTTTGTTAAACGTCAAGAAGAGGATCCTTCTTTGAAGAAATACTTCCTTCTGGCAAAGAAAGGGGATCCCAATCAAAATACGAATCACAAATCGTATATTACTATGAAGAATGGTATATTGGTACGAATGGTACAACACTCGGACAAGTCTATGCATTCGCAAATTCTTGTGCCTAAGTGTATGAGAGCCTTAATTCTTCGGCATGCACACGATTCTCAGTGTGCTGGACACATGGGTTTTTCCAGAACTAAAACTAGAGTCCTTGCGTCATTCTTTTGGCCATTCGTGAATAAAGACATCCGAATTTATTGCCGATCTTGCAAAATTTGTCAAGAGGTCAAGTCTAGGGGTCCGAGACATGCTGCTCCTATTCAGGCTGCAGATATTCCGATTCGGCCGTTTCAGAAAATGGCTATAGACATCATTGGTCCGTTCAAAATTAAGTCAGCCAGAGGACACCAATTTATCCTCACTTGCGTGGACATGTGCACGCGTTGGCCAGAGGCTATTCCTCTGAAGAGCATATCAACTGTCGATATCGCTGATGCTCTTTGGCTCGTATTTTCTCGTCTGGGATTCCCCGGAGAAATACTGTCGGATCACGGCACTCAGTTAATTTCGGACGTTATGTCTCAGGTAATGGCTACGCTAGACATTAAAAGGTCTCTCAGTAGTATTTATCATCCAATGTCCAATGGATTGGTAGAACGTCTTAACAGGACACTAAAGAACTTACTTGGCAAGATAACGGAGGATCATCCTGAAGATTGGGACAGGGTTTTACCTGCAGTCCTCTTTGCCTATAGAGAGGTTCCCAACGAGCATACAGGGTTTTCTCCTTTCGAACTTGTCTTTGGCGCGCAACCGCGCGGGCCAATGTCCTTGTTACACGATTTGATAACTTCCGATGATATTGACGATGATACACAATCGTCATATGAATATGTTATAGCTCTTAGAGAAAAGATTATCGAATCGTGCAGGTTAGCAACTTCATCTTCCGAATTTGCGAAAGAAAAAGCTAGGCGATTTGCTAATAAGAAAAGACGCCTACGTCAACTTTGTCCTGGAGACAAAGCATATGTCTTACTGCCCTCAAGAGAGAATAGACTTCTCATTTCTTGGAAGGGTCCATACACTATAGTCTCGAAAATTTCTGATGTCGACTATATTGTCGATGTGGATGGAAGGCATAAAAACCTTCCATATAAATATGCTAACAGAGTTTATTGAACGTCCAGACTATTTACAGCCTATTTTCCAGGCGACGGACGACTCTCCAGTCCAACATGGTCACATCTCATCCCTGTCTGTTATACAGGATGAGGAAACTATTTTTTCTGACGTGAACTTACCTCTTCCTACGATTCCACTTACTTCAACGGAATCGTGGAGAGACGTTACAGTCTCTTCCAACTTGTCTTTTGAGGAACAACGTCAAGTATCCTCTACGTTACAATCATATCAGGATGTCCTTACCGACATTCCTGGACACACAGATGTCATAGAACATGACATCATACTTACTGATCGTAATCCGATCAGAGTAAGACCATACCCAATACCTATTCATTTTCAAGCACAAGTCGAGAAAGAATTGGATGAAATGATTCAACTACAAATAATTGAACCATCCACTTCAGCTTATTCTTCGTCAATAGTTATTGTTCGAAAGAAAGTCAATAACATACGTCTTTTGCGTTGATTATCGCAAATTAAATCAAGTTACGAAGTTCGATGCTGAACCTATGCCGTTATTAGATGATCTACTTATTAGACTTTCTAAAGCTAAATTCTTTACTAAACTAGACTTGTCGAAAGGTTATTGGCAAGTCCCATTGACGGAACACGCCAAACCTCTCACTGCTTTTTCGACACCTAGGGGTCTGTTTCAATGGAATTTTATGCCTTTCGGGCTTATGAACGCCCCAGCGACTTTCGTACGCATGATGCGACGAATTCTATCAGATCGTGCAGATGTCATTGCATATTTAGACGACATCTGTCTTTTCAGCGATACTTGGGAAGAACACTATGTGGGTCTAAAGGAATTGCTATCTACTCTACGTGAGCATAGTTTGACTGCTAAACCCTCTAAAGCTTTTGTTGGGTTTAGTGAAATTTCCTTCCTAGGTCATCGAGTTGGTCATGGTCTGTTGAAGACAGAGGACCAAAACATTTCAAAGATATTAAATATCTCGGTTCCGAAGACAAAAAAGCAAGTGCGTAGTCTCTTGGGATTGATACAATTCTATGGAAGATTCATTGAGAATCTGTCCTCCATTATGGCACCACTTTCAACGTTATTGAAAAAAGGTTCTCCTAATATGGTGCGTTGGTCCCAAGAATGCCAATCTTCATTGGATCAGGTTAAGAATTTGTTCTCATCTCATCCTATCTTAAGACTACCGACGATTGATAAGACTTTTGTCCTTCGTAGTGATGCCTCTTCCACTGGCATTGGAGCGGCACTAATGCAGGAATATTCAGGAACTCTGCATCCTGTAATGTATATTTCTAGGAAGCTGAATGCGGCAGAAAGGAATTACTCGGTTTTGGACCGTGAATTGTTGGCTATGGTTTGGTCCATTCTTAATCTACAAAGGTTCCTTCTGGGCGCGCTTTTCTTGATGGACACCGACCAAAAAGCTCTTACGGCTATGCAAAGTAAGGATTTGAAGAGCTCGAGATCTACTCGTTATGCTATTGCTCTTCAGCCTTTCCATTTCACGGTGCGAGCTATCCGTGGTTCGGATAATGTGATGGCGGACATATTGTCTAGATGCCCACATGATTCCAGTTAAATCTTGTGTCCTAGTTTTTCCTGATATATTTTCAGACTTAGGTCTGTCCTTAATATCATAATATGTTGTAATACAAATGTATTTGGATGATGTTTAGATAATTTAACAAATTTCATTTTGTCCATCCATCAGTGATATGTTGCTAAAATAGCATTGACATTTGTATATTGCTATGGTTATATTATTTAGTAATGTTTGATATATGATTGGTATTGCCAGCAACTTAGGTTTCTTGAATGGTATCCCTTAGTTTGTTTGGCTTAAAGGAAATATTTTCTCCTATGTTGGGAGATGATTTGTACCCTCTTCTATTGTACCTGATATTAGGTTCATTGTTTGCATGAGCACAGAAGTGATACTGGTGCTATCTTGCTCATGAACATATTAAAAAAAAAATGCAATTTTTTTTTTTTACAGGGGGGTGGTAGTAATGTTGCTGTCATTTTCGACGGAGTCATCTGTCAAGTTATTTGCTTATGTTTGTATCATAAGAATAATTGTGTCTTTACCTGCGATGTCAGGTTGATTAGGGGTTGTCTTCCCTTGTTTATTCATTCATTGTGTTTGACCTTTAGGGTCAGAGGTTGACAGTTCGGCGTAGGCCTATGGGAAGGTTTTTTAAGCGGGAGTGAGATATACTTCCGGGAAGCCGGGAGGTCCTGTTTTTCTGAAGGGACCAAGAGTCCATTGTTTTTCGGGGAGAATCTTCGAAGTAACTGCTATGGCAGTTTTCCCCAGTGAATCTCTGTGCGTCGGGATGACGACAGAATTCCTTGTTTAGTTCTGAGGATTCATTTTCCAGGTAATACCGACCTTTATGCATTATTACGCTTTTCGGTGGCAGAACATGTAAAGGATTACCTAGGGTGAGCAGCAGCTCACTGATCCGCCATTTCAGAACTTATATATTTGTGCTCGAGGTAGCCATCCAAGACTGTTAGTCTTATATTGTCCAGAAATCCAGTGACGAAGATATATTGTGGGAGCCGCAGATTGGCGGAGTTCATATCTACAATAAGTATTACTGCAGGGTTGATGATAACCTATTTAACAGAAGTACACGGCCGACGTCAGAACGAGGCCTGTGCTTTCGGCTGTTATACTACAGCCTGATATGTGCAATTGGCGGGGAGTGCCAAGTTGCACCTATGTGTCCAAGTGACTAAGGCATCTGACGCGTTTAGTCAGAGACGCCAAGGGCGACGCTACGAACTGTCATTATTGAAGAACTTTGCTATTGACCATGCACGTCTATTCTGATGTTTACCTTTTTGAATGCCAAATGTATACCTATCGATGTCAGGTCAGCATGACCTTGTTACACTGACTGTTCCTGTTGATATTATGTGTGTTCCCGTCAATAAATGTCTTGAAACATGCCTGCAGTGTCAAAGCATCCTTGATTACTGCATGTGAGAGTATGGGTTGCAGGATCTACATCTATACGAGCCTAAACACATTCGCGTCTTCATTCGCACCCACACTCAATTCATCATACGCTCGCACTACACATCTAACAACATGTATACTGTCTTGGGCCAGTGATCACATCAACAAGAGAAAAAAGACAGTTACAGATGCCCAGGCCTGAGACCTGAAAAAATATTTCAAGAGTTCCTCAAGGAAAAACAAATGGTTGAGAAAGACTGCCTACAAAAACAAGGAGATGGGAACCGGTCACAGATAGTGAAAGGATAAATAAAACATAGAAGCACCTTGACTGGATGGCACAGGACAAAAGATTGGTGTGAATTAGTTCAAGGTATGTGTCTTACAGGAAGGCAATGGACAATAATAATAATATAATCCCCAAGAAAATTTGTCGACACCTACAAGATGTTTGAAAAATCGCTGTCAATTTTTAAATTTTTATTTCTTAATTTGTATCCAACCAATTTACGCGAAACAAACTTCAAAATTAAAAAAGTTAACAGTTATTTTACGACATAAGATGGTATGTTACATTAGCGTTATGCTCACCGCGAGATCCAGATTGTTCAACACGAAACCTCAGAGCAGGAAGCCATTGTTGCCCTTTTTCTTATAGAGTCTGTTTATTGGCCATTTAAAATGTTATTTAGTTTACTTTTTTTCTGGAAAAAACCAAACTCATCAGTCAAGTGTCAAATGACAGATACTTCTCCTTGTTTTGACATTTGTATTGAATAGATACAAGCAGCTGCAGCTACCTTTGCCCGCCTCACAACGAGTGTTTGGGTTTGGTTTGGTTTTAAGGTCTATCTTCATTGCACACGGACTACTCCATCAGTGCTCCGATCTCCTCCCTTAGATCACACAAGGAGGATCTCAGCACAGAGCACGAATTCCGTAGCACCGGCGAGAATCCCAGTGTGTATATACATGAATCACACATTCTATAAATATTGTAGTGGGTAGGTTTCTAATTTTTCAATTTTGCCAGGGCAGCGGCTTTATGGCCAAATCTTTACGATTTCCAACTGCCGTGGAATTTTTAACGTGTGCAACTTGCACACGGGACCTCATATTTTTTCACTTTTATCCGAGAAGGAAGGGCACTGGACATAAATCCAGCAACCTGGGAGGATGAAGCTGCCGATCGCAATAAAAGGCAATGCGCTCTACGGCGCAACCTCAGACTGGATGAAAAAACAACTCACTGCAATTAGAAGAGAGAAGAAAACGTCGAAAGTAACACCAGGAAAATAAGCAGCTGATCGCTGTTACCTCAGGGTCTCATTCCCATAGTTCATATGTGTGCTTTACATCATGTCCGAAAAGGAGACGCCCGCCCCCTACCTGTTTCTAGGCAGATTTATCGCCCACATATTTTCGATGTGCGCGAAGCATTCTGGGATGTGAAAATTCTTCAAGATTGATGAAAAGGCCATAATAACGCCTAGAAATTAGTTTTGGTGCATAGTTGTGTGTTATATTTGATAGTGGTGTTTTTGCTCTAGAAATAGTTGTGTATATTTCTGTTGTCGGCCCTTCTAAAGCAAAAATCGCGAGTGTTGTTTATGCGTCTAAATTAATACGCCTAGCGCGCAGTAAGTTGAGTGATTCGACCTGGGCTTATAAAAGAAATAGCGAACCAGCAGCGGCCCTTCTTAAGTATCAGTCAAGACAAGAGAGAACGAAACGAGGCGCCCTGTGTAGCCACACAGAAGAACACAAAGACATGACACAGTAGCAATCGGGCACATGCTGGGTGTTTTGTTTTGTTATGTTCGCTAGTTTATTTGTTTAATGTTTGCTTAGTCCCTGAATGGGTTGTAAAAATAAATACAGCCCCTGCCTCTAGAATCAAGAGTTTTATTGTTGTTCGGGTCGGTGCGAGTGTGACAAGAGAGTGATCAAACATATCACAATATAATCATCATCATCATCTCGCCCACCCTATCACAATTGGCGTCGTCGGCAGGATAAGGCAGACAGTGACACTGAGCAAACAGCAAACGAACAAATAGTGTAAACACCCAGCAGTGCATTCTTGCAGCAAGATGGCTAATGCGCCTGTGAAGGTAGTGTACGTGAAGGGGCCAGAGATAAGGTTATTTAGTGGAGAGGGGAGTCCCACTTGGCAAGAGTTTGTGGAAGATGTGGAAGCCGCGTGGAAGGTGGCGCCTTTTTGGGCAGAAGACAAGCTAGACATGATCTGGAACAACGTTACACCATGGGTATCTAGAGAATTACGGATACATGGCGGAGCCAAGGCCAGCCCTGAGCAGTTACTCAAGATAATAGAAAGAGCCTACAGCGAGCAACCACCAGTCAGTGAGATGACCAGGAATTTCCAGGCCGGGAGTCAGGGGCCTAGGGAATGTGCTGTTTTCTGTGAAGTCAAGAAGCCAGAGACACTGGTGCAGATAGCAAGTGCAGAAGATCAGAATGAAAAGGAGGCACTTAAAGCAGAATTATCTCTCCTAAAGGCCCAGCTAGCACAGATGTCACAGTCCAGTTCGCCAGCACAAGAGGAGGTGCAGAGAAAGAGAGCACCGTGCCAGCCGCGGGAACAGCCAACGCAAGACGAGGAGGTGTCTCCACGGGAACAGCTAACGCAAGACGAGGAGGTGTGTCCGCAGGAACCGCAACTAGCCCTTCTTGTATGTGAGAGTCAGGCTGTCGTCAAGGAAAGCTGTGAGCTGACAGCACCAATAAACGCAGTGGCACCGACAAGGCGAAAAGGGATGTGCAAGTGGTATAGTGTCCACAGGGGATGGGGGTTCATCACGCCAGATGATGGGGGTATTGATGTATTCGTACATCAGACCAAGATCTACAGAAAGGGATTCCGGAGTCTGGCGAAGAATGAACGAGTAGAATTAGACAGCAAACCATCGGTCCAGGGCATGGAAGCAGTCATTGTATGCGGCATTGGCGGTCAAGAGTGTAAGGGCAGCAGGAAGCGACCCATGGCACAGAGGAAGCCCAGAAAGATAAGATGCTACAATTGTGCAGACCTGTCAGACCACATGGCAGCCAAGTGCCCTCAAGGCCCGCTTCCGAAGATATGTTTTGGATGCAAATCCCCAGAACATTTGATAGCCGCCTGTCCCTCAAGGAGCTCTTTCCCTAGACGGACTGTCACAACCAGGTTGCCTTTAGGGCACAAGCCAAGAGATGGCCACAACAACTGTCACACTAAAGGCGCCGAGAGAATTGGCCTTCGTCTAGGGGAGGAAATCCGTCCTAAGCAGATAGGAGGGAGTGCAAATCAAGGTTCAGTAGAGGAGATTCATCAAAAGCAGGTTGTGGGGAACGTAAGCCACCGTCCACACAAAATGAGTGGAAAACAAGTCAAGAGCGATCTCCCTTCAAAGTCGACAGCTGCAAGAACTGACAAGCAGATGTCACGGGCAAGCAGCGACGCGGCACCGGTGAGCGAGTCTTCAAGACCACAGCGGCTGACAGCCCGGCAACGTACAACTGGAGACATGACGACCAAGAGTGTCCCCAGCCGGGTTGTACCGAATACAGAATCTGAGCCCAAAACATCGCCGCTGAGAAATAATCAGGCGCAGCACCAACGATCCGAGAGATTTCGACTGAAGCGCCAGAGGTAGTGATGTTGTCGGGACGACAACAAAATCAGGAGGGAGATATGTGATGGGGCCGAAAAGGAGACGCCCGCCCCCTACCTGTTTCTAGGCAGATTTATCGCCCACATATTTTCGATGTGCGCGAAGCATTCTGGGATGTGAAAATTCTTCAAGATTGATGAAAAGGCCATAATAACGCCTAGAAATTAGTTTTGGTGCATAGTTGTGTGTTATATTTGATAGTGGTGTTTTTGCTCTAGAAATAGTTGTGTATATTTCTGTTGTCGGCCCTTCTAAAGCAAAAATCGCGAGTGTTGTTTATGCGGCTAAATTAATACGCCTAGCGCGCAGTAAGTTGAGTGATTCGACCTGGGCTTATAAAAGAAATAGCGAACCAGCAGCGGCCCTTCTTAAGTATCAGTCCAGACAAGAGAGAACGAAACGAGGCGCCCTGTGTAGCCACACAGAAGAACACAAAGACATGACACAGTAGCAATCGGGCACATGCTGGGTGTTTTGTTTTGTTATGTTCGCTAGTTTATTTGTTTAATGTTTGCTTAGTCCCTGAATGGGTTGTAAAAATAAATACAGCCCCTGCCTCTAGAATCAAGAGTTTTATTGTTGTTCGGGTCGGTGCGAGTGTGACAAGAGAGTGATCAAACATATCACAATATAATCATCATCATCATCTCGCCCACCCTATCACATATGCTATACCTCAATGTGTTGTTGTTTTTTTCCTTAACCAACGGCACTTGGGCTTTCAGCCCTTCGGCCCAATGACATGTCATTGCGAGGCTGGGGAACCTGTGGACTTTCCTCAAGTTAATTTTAGAACTTGGACTAGGCAAAGAAATAATGTGACTGTAGCTCCCTCTGGAATCACCTACTACTCTGCACATCACCAAAGATAAAACAAAAAAAACCTACAGACTGAGGTCAGTGTTTGATTTACCAGATCATTATATACTACTGGACAAAAGTTAAGGGCCGCCATTCAGTTTAGACAAGGTTTATATAATTCTTCGCGAGCATGGTCAATTTTCTAAATTTCCGGTAGCTTGAAATCTCTCAAGAAGTCTCTGAATGGTAGAGTGGGACACTGCTAAACGTCTTGCAACATGATGAACAGATTGACCATCCTGAATCCATGCCATGGCTCGACCACGGTCTACAGTGCTGAGACTTCTCCTTGGTGGCATGGCTAATGCAATGATCATTTCGACCACTTGTCATACTGATTTATTGCATACCAACGGTGAACACTCTTTATCGATGATCATTTTCCACGTGCATTCAAATTCAACTCACTTTTTCACCTTTTGAACTAGTGGGGCGTGTTGTAAAAACCACGAGTTTTTGCAGCAACAATGGCAATTTTCACGTGCGGGTTAAAGTGACCCAGTTTTTGGACATTAAAAAAAAAATTAACCTAGTGCACACAGAAATGTATACACATTTCTCTGAGCTCAGTTTTAATGACATTTTCACTTGTCTTTACAGTTTGCCAATCAATTATATAAACCTTGTCTAAACTGAATGGTGGCCCTTAACTTTTGTCCAGTAGTATATTTCGGTAATGGCTTTGTATTTGTCTGGTACCAACATATCTTTATTTTTATTTCTTTTTATTTAATATAAAAGACACTAAAGGATTATAGGAAGCCAAAATATAATTCTCTGGAAGAGAAATGAAAAAATTTCATTTTTAATTACTTGTTTGCTTGAATTTACTTACTTACTTAGTCGTTCCCCTTCTACCGTGAGGTGTAGAGGTTTGGAAGAGAGAGCGCCAGACTATTCTATCGGCTTTGAATTTACTTTAGAAATAAAACTTGTATCAATAGCGCCTTTTTCTGGCCAGATTTTAAACGGTAAAAACAAAATGAAAAGGACATAACACACATGCCCTACGAGAGGGAGTGAACCAGCAAGGCAGTTCGCCCTGATTGTCACCGGAGCCTTGTTTGAAATATTATTCTTTACATTTAAATATTTTCGCCCCTCTCTTAAATGAGCGGGCTTCACAATGAAAAATTGAGCGGGCCTCATCTGACCTGTCTAAGGGCATGATGGCACGTAGACTAAAATACGTAAGCCCACTGTTCTTTCTGGTTCCCTTGGGGTTATTTAGTTCCCTCTCTATAGAGCTCAACATTTAAGACATAATGAAAACGATACGATAGGAATAATCACGGCATGATAAGCTCGTGAGCCCAAGATATCGCTGGGGGAAAAAAGTATGGAGATATCTTTCAAAGGGAAACAACTCCCATGTCGCTACACCTGTTACCAGGGACGCTGGGCACATGAGGGGAAGTAATCACCAGTTTTTTCCCGTGTCTACGTTGAAGGAACTAAGGACGAATGAATTTTTCACCAGGAAGAAAATTAATTAATGTTACTCCTTCAGATGATAATGCGATTGGTTTATAAACTGACTTTAACGTTTAGTAATGTGTTTATCTAAAGCGATGTAAGTGTAGCTAACAGAAATTACACGTGTACCCTTTGATCTGGCCTGTGTTCTTTAATTAAAAGAGCAGAATCAGGTACCCATTTACAGATGAGTAGACTAGAGCGTATCGGCGCCTGGTTTCAAATCACGCTCTAGTCACAGATTCACAAACAGTGGAGGTAACTATAATAATTATAATCATTATCATCACGTGCCACGTCTACAGTCCATTCTCATTCACAAAGATTTATTTTTCGAGCATTCCATAACTAAAGTTACTCATGCTTTTTTCCTTCCCCAGCCATCTTGTGATTCGTACCCGGCACATTTGCCGAGGGAGACCACCGCTCTAACCACTCTGCCAATCAGAAACAGGTACATAAATGAGTTAATTCAAATACAGGGAGATTGAAAAATCACTTCCTATGTTTTACATTTGTATACCCTCACTTGTATCCACTGGATGTACATATATTTCTAAGCAATGAGCCGTAAAAGCTATTTGCTCCAGACAGAAAATAAAACGACATAACGCTTAAAATGAGCAATAAACTGACTTTACAAGCAGAGCTGTGTAGTCGGAGTCGTGGAGTCTGTCATTTTTTAGTGGAGTCGGTAAAAAAAATGTCCCGACTTCGACTCAGAATTTTACGAGACTTAAGTCAAAGAAGATTCACGTTTGATCCATGCAACGGAGGGGAGCGCTTAAAAAAATTTGAAATTACTTTTTAAAGAAGTAGAACTCCTAAAACCACTTTCTTAAAGTTATCATAATTATCAGACCTAAAATTCTTTTATATTTGGACGTGCGCCCTAATATAACCGACTAGGTTGAACGGGACGCTCCTAGCAGAAAACGAGGCAACATTTTATTTTTTAAAAATGTTGAAGTACATCCATTTTAACATAATGTAGGACAATTTCAGTTGCTTCTGATCATACGTCAAGTTTTTATCACAATTGGAAATTTATTGGCCTATTTCGAAAAAAAAGCACACTAGAAATGCAAATACACTATATACACTGTTAATTTTCCCATCATTGTTAAAATTAAACTATTTTGCCTCATGGTGTTTGACAAAGCAGTCATTTGTGTGCAGGTGTGGATGATTTGTTATTTTGTATTACTGTGTGAATGAATGATTAGTTTCAAATGTAGTCTACGAAAGTCACGTATTAATTTATTCACACACATACCATACTTATACATATAACTACATATAACTCCATATAAGAGCATAGGTTTAAGCTATATCATTAGTTTAAAAAATGTAGTCGGAGCTGAACTTCTAAAATTTCTATAGCCGGATCCAAGAAACGAACAGAAATGGCCAAAAGTAAGTCTTATATATATTCAAACGAACAACTCATTCCACGTTTGTTCCATGCACAGGCTAAATTTGGACTCTACTCATCACTACATTAAATATTCACACGTCACCAGTGGCGTATCCTTGTAATGCGAGCTAGGCATGCTGCTACTTAAAATGAATATGTACGCCTACTATTTAACTTCTTCCCCTCTTAATTTAAAAACCAACTATATTCAATTACGCAACGATAGTTATTAGGGGTATATGTCAATCATCTCCGAAATACTAATTAACTTACAACTTGAAACTCACTGTCACTGTAATAATCTGCATTCCCGGCAACTAACTAAAATTAATCACAAAAAACACTGGACGGACACAGCCGATTTTTACTACTCGAGAGCTGCAAGTCCACCGCACGCATGTTCGTATTGTATTGACGTATCTGGCCATGACCCCGATCCATACAAACCAATCTTCAGACGTGAATCCGAAAGGTCCAGCACGCATTGTGACTGAATTACCCGAGAAACTTCGGGCGATTGTAACCAACCAATAAAAACTGCATTATAAAACGCGTCTGGGAAACTGAAACTAGATATACTCGTAGATTCTATGCGGGAAAATCCGTTATCCTGATGCGTGCGGTCCGAAAGCAGAACTTTAGAAGAGAAATATTTTATAGAATAAAAAATTAAATTTTTATTTTCCTTCGGGCATAGGTGTGCGCAGCACGCACAGCACACATAGAGAATACGCCACAGCACGTCACATCTCCTATCAACGTTCGTCCCTTGCATTCCTGATGCACTTTAGTGCAATAGACTCTGTAAAATGTAATTTGCAGTTTCATACAAAAATTGAATGCCTTCACGTGCAGAAATATGGACAATGAACAAGAAATAGGAAGAAAGAATTACACGCGAAGTGTGGATATGCAGCCCCTGCAGACCAGAGTGGAACAGTCGTAATTACGATGATTTGACCGTGTCTCCAGAATGGGAGAAGATCGGCTACCATGACAAATATGGGAAACCAAAAGCCAGTGATCCAGACCTCCAGGGCGACTCAGAGTCCGCTGGGAGGACATCAGACAATCTCGGAAGGACCGAGGATTAGATTTGAAGCAGGCCAGGAAGAAGACAGCCTACAGTATAGTATGGCGTTCCCTCTGGCAAACCTCTACACCCCAGGGAACTAAGTAAGTAAGTGTGGATATTAGAAGAACTGGGCACATGTCAAAGAAAAAACAAACAAACACATAAACAAACACATAAACAAACACATAAACAAGTCATGGAGAAGACAAAAAGTATGAGCTGAAGATGCACATTTTGACATTTTCAGCCCCTCCCCCCCCCCCCCCCCCCCCCCCCCCCCCCCCCCCCCCCCCCCCCCCCCGCCCCCCACCCCCCCCCCCCCATCCCCGTAACATGTGCGTAACAAAAACCCACAATATTTCTGAAAGAAATATCAAGATGTAAACAGAAGATAGTTAATGGCATCAAGTCAAGAGATATAAATTAGTTATCAGAGTGTACAATCAACATTTAGTCAAGAGATACATTAGTTTCTCATAATGTACCATCAAGTCAAAGAGACATTTAGTCAAGAGATATACATTGGTTTCTCAGAATGTTCATTCAAGTCACAGATATAGAAATTAGTTAATCAGAGTGTACCATCAAGTAAAGAGATAGAAATTAGTTTATCAGAGTGTACCATCAAGTCAAAGAGATAGAAATTGGTTTATCAGAATGTTCTATCAAGTCAAAGAGATAGAAATTAGTTTATCAGAATGTTCCATCAAGTCAAAGAGATAGAAATTAGTTTATCAGAATGTTCCATCAAGTCAAAGAGATAGAAATTAGTTTACCAGAGTGTACTATCAAGTCAAAGAGATAGAAATTAGTTTATCGGAATGTTCCATCAAGTCAAAGAGATAGAAATTAGTTTATCAGAATGTTCCATCAAGTCAAAGAGATAGAAATTAGTTTATCAGAGTGTACCATCAAGTCAAAGAGATAGAAATTAGTTTATCAGAGTGTACCATCAAGTCAAAGAGATAGAAATTAGTTTATCAGAGTGTACAACCAAGTTAAAGAGATATAAATTAGTTTATCAGAGTGTACCATCAAGACAAGCGATATAAATTAGTTTACCAGATAGTACCATCCAGGCAAGAGATAGAAAACATTTTGTCGGAGTGACCTAAGAAGAAAAGCAACAGAAAACATGTTATAGGAGGGTACTATCACGGCTAGAGAGATAGATAATATTTCAGATACATTACAGTCAAATTCCTACGTAGAAATGTCACCTGTTCTGAGGTGAGAAAATGGCTGTAAACGGGGAATATGTGTAAAAAAACACTACATATAACAATGTATTTTCAATATTAACAAGTGAAAGTGTGCTGCTGAGTTGTAATGCGTATGAAAGAGAAGTAATTACAGTTCCCAACTTTTACTTACAGGCGTCACCTGAGATAGGGCTGAGATACGTTTGAAACTCAACTTAATTAATTGTTGAGTGAGTATCAGATGACAACAAATCTACAACGAACAGTCACGAGTGCACCCGACGTCGCGTCACGGAAAAACGGTTTTGAAAGATTGAATTCATTGCCTGTTTCGGGGTATAAAATACGTGACATAACGTCTGGTAACGGCTAGGTTGGTGGTGGCTGAGTGAGAGACACTATCTATCAGTTTTACACTTTGCTGAACTCTCTCGGGGCCCATGGCTTACGGTAAAACCAACGATAACAATTCTGATACGTCGGGATTTGCCGAAGATAACTCGTGATAGGCCGAACGTGAGCGGGCTGTTCCGATTTGAGGGGAGGTAATAGCTGTGTGCTATTCTGCTCTCTAAGAAAGAGTTATCTTAAGCTCTGTTGAGTGACGACAGGTTTTCTTCCCGTGACATTGACCGTAGTGGTAATTTGACGAGACGCGTGAAAAATTGACACACCATGATAGTTAGATGCCGGCTGTTCAAATCCTTTCATATAAATATTATTTTTAGATATACATGAATGAATGAAAATCCAAACTACAGAACCATAGTAACACAGAAATAAAGAAAGGAAATACTTTTCGCTACAATATAATTCTTGAGTGAAAGATAAAAATTTAAAATATATATCACAACACGCTTACAGAAAGGAAAGAAAAAAACAGAATAGTATATTTTCACATATCTAAATGGTTTCTCATTTAAAAAAAAAAAAAACTTATTTATTCACAGCTTAGTTCGCTCCGAATTTTATTTTTTTCGTTACACATTCGTTTATTTATCGTCAAATTGCCCGTGTTTTAAAAATATTCAGCTTAAGAGTGGGCTGTGACTGATGTTGTAATGTAGTGGTTCTCAACCCATTTTTGGCTGAGGTATACATTGGAGGGTCGGCGAGGTTCTCAGGGACCCCATAAAATGATTGTAGACATAGAATACAAAGAAAAGTGTCATTTTTTCCGCGTTGAGCATGTATATATGTACTGTACTATACTGGGGCCAAAAAAGAAATAACGGCTACTATTATAATTTTAAAGTACAAAGAAAAATGAAAGCGTTATTAAGACTCGAAATTTCAAATAAAATAAATAAATAAATAAAAACCAAACGTATTCTGTAAATCTAATGAAAAACCTGATGCTGAAATTAGGTGTCAAAGCTGATACTTAACAGCGAGTGTGTGCTGAAGTGTCAAGTCTGTTTCTGTGTTTTGGGTGTGGGCTACATTATTTGGATAGAGAAATTATGGTTTGTTAAGAACGTTGATGAATAATATACTAAAGCTAATCACATGCAAATCCAGCACTTTAAATACAATGCAACTCTGTCTTGGCCATGTCCGCCGCATGGAAGAGGGTCACATCCTGTAAGATATCTTCTACAGACAATTGACTCGTGGCAAAAGAACAATTGGGCGACCGCAGCTGAGGTTCAAAGACGTGTGCAAGAGAGACATGATAGCACTTGACATAAATCTAGTATTCTGGGAGGATGAAGCTGCCGACTGCTCCAAGTGGCGTTGCTCTCTACGGCTCCACTTCAGAGTGGGCGAAAAGATGCTCTCACGGCAAGCAGAAGAGAGGAGAAGACGTCGAAAAGAACACCAGGAAAATAAGCAGCTGAGGGCTGTCAACTCATAGGCGCAATCCCACAGTCAGCTATGACTGAAGGGGCAATTATTATAATTATTAGAATGCAGTGCTACGCCTTTGGTATTCCCTTTTACCTCTAGTGATTTAAATCATCAATCATTGTATACTTAATGGGCCTGCATTGTCGCTGATGAGTCACTGATGGATCTGTCTCCGTGATGAGAAGCAGGATGTGGCGTCTAGGGTAAGCGGCAGAGTGGAGCTTAGGTGACAACGCTCTCCAGCATGTTAATGAAGATGCAGGCAGCTACTGCAGTCCTAAGGTGGCTATCAGAGACTGCATTAACCTGGATAGTTATAGTATCGGACTCTCAATCCATGCTTCGGAAGATCCAAAATGGATGGCTACGAATTGAACGGAAAACTTACTTAAAGGCCTTTCAGTTTCAAGCTTTGATGTGGATCTACTGCCCAGGTCATGTATGCGGTATTGAGAGAGCTGACAGAGTAACCTCGAGAGCATCCACAGTAGTGACAGTGGATTTGGATAACCGAGAGATATGGATAATTAATGATCGCCTGTTAAAGACGGCACTGCAATCGATCAATCAAAACAAATCAGACAGCTCGATTTCGACTTCATGCGGAATACTAGAGGATACGTACGTTTGAGAGGATGTGCCAGGCGTGCATACCATCAGAGCGCTACAAGAACAATTAGCAGTCACGCGCCTCGACACTAACTGAGGGAAACTGAGCACCTGTGGGTTTGCCTGGGTAGCAGTGATGTCGGTTCGGAACAAATATAACAACAGCCACTCGAGGCACGCTTATCCACATTTGATAAGCAGGTTTGTAATGAAACCTAAACGGTAGAGGGAAAGAAAACTGCGCGAAAATGCACCTTTATTTATATATATTGTGTGTATCTGTCTTTATTGTGTATATCTGTCTTGTTTTCCAAATATCTCGGTCAATTCACCTCGCGATGAAAGCTTAGAAAACAAGAATACGAGAGAAACGTGTTGAAAAGTAACGACAGTCAATCCTGTGAGAGGAATCTAATAAGAAATCCATGAACTTGAAAGACATTTCCCTGCAAAGTTTATCCGATGAATGCTAACTTATTTCTTACAGAATGTGGTGAGAGAGGAGAATGTGAAACGGTAAATGAACTGCTGAAGTAACTAAAGGCTCACTGATCGACTGGTTGAGTGACTAACTGATTCATTCGTTGATTCATGATTTATTCCATGATTGTATAAAATTACCACAAAAAAAGGTAATCTGTTTTAGCTTTCTTTCAACATCATGACGAGTTGCTAGGATATTTGAAAATTGGTTTTTGGTAAAGGTTAAGTAAAACAAATCAGAGATGCTGTCACGCGTTGCTTCTTTACAGATGCTCATCCAAGCGGGTCTACCTTTCAACCCTTATCATGAAAACCCTCTAGCTCCCCAGACAGGATATATATCTACAGCAAAACTCATACTTAATCGTCTTAGCTTGGGCCTTCCATATCTTCTTTTCCCCCTATCGCCTTTGTCCCAAGCTCTCTTTTCCACGTATGTGTCTCTTTTTGTTGTTTGTTATGTTTTGTCTCTTTCTACCTCTCCTACCCTAGGGAATCCAGTATACGAACTGCATTGTATTGCTATCAGCAGGTTGTAACTTTCAATGGTTGTTTATTTGTCCATGACAAATATGAGCAGTATCGTTTAGACATCCAGAATATATTCTTCTCTCCTTGTAGCGAAAGGTTTTCCTATTATGATGATAGTGGTAGAGCAGAAGTAGAATCTCTCTCCAGAAAGTATGAAGTTCCAGTGCCCTAGAAGTACACTGGTATCACAAGTGAGTTACAGCTGTGAATACTCTGAGCTGGACAATAGATTTAGGCTTCAGAAGTATAAGATGCTACTTTCGCTATCGTAACCCTATGTGATAATATAATTAAATTTGAAAAGGTAACTCAAAATTTTAACAGTTAAAAATTTAACAAGTCAAATGAGTACAATTATCCAATTTATTATGTACATCTATATATACTTGTAATGAGAAATGGTTGTTTTAAGATGGTAAAATGTATGATTATTTACAGTTACAAATCAAATAAACAAGCTAAAAAGTCTTGGATTTATCTTCCACTGAACTTATAAAACAAGTTTGTCACATTATCTCTTGCCATCTAGTTGTCATCATTAAACGGTCGTTTTTAGAAACTGCTCACAGGATTTGGTGGATGGATACACATAAACTTATCCTATGTATTAGCCACGTCTGCTCGAGGTTCCTCCGACACACTGGAGTACGGAAGACTTTCCTTCAGCCCGCCCTATAACTACGGGGGACTAAGGTGTTGAAGAGTGGTTGACCTCTAGGCTTCAGTGAGCTGGATCAACTTCTACAAGTCTTTATTTTCTCGATCAGGAATGATCATAAACATTGATCATAAAAACCTGGAACAAAAGGTAATAGGTGGCCATTGTTCTAACAATCTCACCACCCTCTGCTGTTCATGATGCGACCATGTCTTCAGTGTTTGTATATAAATGAATGAATCATGGTAGTATATTACAGAGATAGCATGATAAGATAATGTATAATGTGCAGAATTAACAATATACATGAATAAATCACATGTTATGATACATGGGTACGATATAACCTTTGCCTTCCACTTATGGATGTCAAGTCACTTATGTACTTGCTGGTATGTCGTAAGCTTCCAGGCAAGAACTAGCCATGATATATGTGGCTAACCAATTAATGGTTATGCTTCCTGACAATGCCGGTGAAGGTTATCTCTGGTTAGCGTCATTCCCTTTTTTTTTATATCTGCTACAATCAATCAGAAATAAAATCTGAAATAAAATGATATTAGTAATACATATATTTTTAATAAACTTACATACCCTCTTAGGATTAATAAGCTCACGGTGAGACTGTATTGGCTTAATTTAATCTGCCCTGCATGCAGCGTGAAAATAGAACTTTTCTTGCAGATGCTGTCTTCCAGTTTCTCACTCTGGCTTCTGGATTTAGTGTGTGATTTCCAATGCGCCGCTCTGTCCTTATATTTCAGTCTCTCGCGCGTACGAGAAAGCACCTCTAAAAGTCCCAAAAGATTTTCGTTTCATCTCCTGGTTTGAAGCTATTTGAAACAATCTGTGCTATTCCTGTACTCGTTTTTCTCTTCTGTTCACTACACACTTATATTCTTCCGTCCTTCCTATGTATCATTCCCTTTTCCCCATATGAGGCTTTCATTCCATATAAGTTTTATCCAAATCCGTTGAGGCTTGTTAGTGTAATAAATTTTTAAAGATTATTAGCTAACTTTTAGCCGATGTGATGAAGGTGAAAAATATTAATTATCTTTAAAACTATTTATATTTGAATAATATCCTTTTGGATATAATTCCTAGTCTATCTCCTTTGTTGAGTTATATTTATTTAATATTATTCCAACCGGGCGTTCTCCGGTAATTAATAATTTAATTTTCAGTAAATGCATACTTTTAAAGTCCGTCATACATTCCTATATAGCTATTTCCTCATTCTTTAGTAATATTGTCTGGCTTCAACCGTAATTCACATTTCCGCTGTCTACAAACTTCAAAGAAAGACCGCCGCGCTGACCTTGCGCTGGTGTGTGTGTGTGGGAGTCGCGCTACACATTTTTTTTTTTTACAACAAAGCAAGAGGAACCAAATTTTGCTACAGAGCCCTCTTCTTTAACACAGTGCATGCACAGTTAACTTTTTGGTAACTCATGCTGCAGTTTCTCCTTACTTTTCTGTTTTTCTATATCTCCTTTGATAGGATGACGACTTAAAAAATCGGGTCCAAGATTGTCCCGTCCTGGAATGTATCTCACATTGAACGAATATGGAGATAACAGTAAACTCCACCTTAAAAGTCGTGAATTTAATTTTTTAGACACTGCTAAAAACATCAAAGGCTGGTGATCACTTTCCACAATGAAGTGTTTCCCGTAAAGAAAAGGGGCGAATTTGTTGATCGACCAGACCAAAGCGAGGCATTCACGTTCAACGGTAGAATAATTTCTTTCAGCTGTATTTAACTTTCTACTGGCAAAAGCTACTGGTAATAGCATATGTGGCGGTGTGTCTGCCCGCTGTAGTAATGTTGCTCCGATGCCTACATTGCTAGCATCCGTTCTTAGTACGAATTCTTGTGTGAGATCGGGAAGGGCAAGGATAGGTTTATTTGTCAGCTTATTTTTCAACTCTGTATAAGCCTGTTCACACTCCGCAGTCCATTGTATTTTATCCGGCTGACCTTTTTTTGGTTAAGTCGGTTAATGGCGCGCACAATGAGTTAAAATGGGGTATATATTTCTGATAAAACCCGCACAGTGACACAAAGGATCTTACATCCTTCTTAGTTTGTGGTCTTGGTGCTTTTCTCATTTTCTCTACATTCTTTGGGTCCGGAGACATTTGCCCTGTAGAGATAGTGTGACCTAAAAATTCCAATGTCTCACATCCAATATGACACTTAGTTGGACGTGCTGTCAATCCCGTTTCTCTCAGTCTATCCAACAACATGGAGAGTGCTACTACGTGTTCCTCGAAGGTAGTGGTAGCAATCAGAATATCATCCATGAAGTTGGTGATATGAGGATTTTGTAATGGTTCCAACAATTTCCTCATCATTCTGGTGAAGATACTTGGAGCATTCTTTAAACCAAATGGATTACATTGAACTCGTAATGTCCATCCGGTGTACTAAAGGCTAACAGTTTCCTCACTTCTGGTTTCACTGGTATTTGGTAGTATCCCTTGCTTAGATCTACTTTTGAAAAATACTGAGCCTTACTCAATGTAGCAAACAACTGATTGGTGTCAGGTAATGGCTCTACCTGAGATTCAGTGATAGCATTTAGTTTCCTATAATCAATGCATAACCTGTGTTCACCACTAGGCTTCCTTAGTAGCACTACACTTGAGCTGTAGGGAGATTCAGACTGTGAAATAATTTTCTCTTTTAAGATATAATCAATCTCATCCTTGAGTGTCTGTCCTTTAGCATAAAGTATAGGGTATGTCCGCATACAAACTGGTGTAGAGTCAGTAATCGTCATGTCATACTCTAACAGATTAGTACACCCCGGCTTATCTGTGAGTACATCAGCATGGATTTCTAACACCTCCTGAACCTTTTTCCTCTGCTCAAGAGTTAAATGTTCACTTACATTAACCTGAGCATAACTTTCTGTAGTTGTCAGGGGGTATTCCATGGAGGAAATTGGTTCATCCTGCATTTCTGTTGCAATGGCCAGGGTCATGATATGTGCAACTTCTGATGCTTCCCTGTCATAATACTTTTTAAGAAGGTTGACATGATACACCTTCTCCTTTCCTTTCTTGTCAATCTTATAGTTGGTCCGGGAAAGTTTTTCCAATATGACGTAGGGTCCCTGCCATCCAATTTGCAATTTATTATTGCTGCTGGGCAACAGTAACAGAACCTTTTCTCCCACCTCAAGTTCCCTATCTTTTGCTGTTTTATTGTAGTAAGCAGCCTGCTTCCTCCTGGCCTGTCTCAAGTTATCATTTGCCAGTTTCCAACTTGTTTTCAATCGAGATGTCAAATCGTTGACGTATTGGTATGAAGAAGTCACGGTTTCTTCTGCTTTTTCATCAGTCCATGTCCGCAACAATGCTTCCAGTGGACCTTTGATTGGTCGTCCAAACAACAACGTAGCTGGAGCCAATCCTGTGGAGTTATGAGGGACTTCCCTATAGGCAAATAGTGCTGAGGGTAAGTATGTGTCCCAAGTTTCAGGTTTCTCACTAGCCAACTTTCTAAGGATTGAAATGAGCGTGCCATTGAACCGCTCTACTTGACCATTCCCTTGGGCGTGGTACGGGCTACAGTGATAATGTCTAGCTTGAAATAACCTGAATACTTCTTGTGTTAGCTTTCCCCTAAACGGAGAACCATTGTCAGTCAATATTTGATGTGGGAAACCTAATCGGGTGAATATTGTTAACAGTGCCTCTGCCACATGTTTCGAATCTATCGATGACATTGCTACTGCCTCTCCCCACATAGAGCAAGTATCGACCAAGGTTAAGATATATGCATTTCTCTTCTTGGTCCTACTGAGGGGTCCAACAATATCCACGGCAACACGTTCGAAGGGCGTTCCCATGATGGGCGTTTCTCCCAGTGTTGCTGGTGCAGTCCTATGTTTAGGAGCTACTCTTTGGCATTCTGGACAGGATCACACATACCTCTTTATGTCCTCTGTGATCCCTGGCCAAAAGTAGTGACAAGCTATCCGTTGTCCAGTGGCCCTATTCCCATATGTCCACTGAAGGGTATAGCATGTCCTAGCTTCATAACCTGCTCCCTGTATGATTTTGGCACTACAAGCTGTCCATGTCCTTTAGGTCCTGTTCCAGCTTTTCTATATAATAGGCCATTTTTCATATATAAGTCTCCGTTCTCTGGAGGGTTATGGCTTTTAGGTAATTTGCCAAAGCAAGGCTTCAATGTACTGTCAGCAGTTTGAGCCTTTCTCATCTCTTCTGGATGAGTATTGATGATAATGTCCTCCTCTTTCTTAGAGCTTGCCCTGGTCTGGACTGTTGCCATCACTATGGGTCTTATAGGTTCTCCTAGAAAGACATATCTACATCCCAGTATTAATGGGTAGATAGGGTTGTCCATCACTGCTGCTTTGATCTCTCCTTCCACATAGCGAGATCTTATGTTGAAACGGGCTATGGGCAGTGTCATGGTTCCTGCTCCCTTGACTGGTCCTCTGATTTCCACTGTTTCTGTGGTTATCTGTTCCGGACTCACCAGAGAAGAGCACACTACTGCGTCAAAGTCCAAGCCTGTATCATATAAGCACAGTACTTGGGTGCCATTCAAGGTCACTTCCTCACAGACAGGGGGATAATGGAGGTCCTTCTGACTATCTGCCAGGTCCTTCCTTCCCTTGTTCTCTGTTGTAAGGCATGCAGCGTGATGAGGAGGGTTTTTCCGTCGGCATTCGGCAGTATTGTGGTTACTCATTTGGCAAGATTTACACCACTTTCCTTCCTTTCTTGGAGGTTTCTTTTCTGATCCTAGAGGGTTTTTGTCTTTATAATCAGTTCTGTGTTTGTTCTTGTTGGAATTGTCCCTGTGTTCATAGTTGGTAAAGTTTTGTGAAGGTTTGAAGTTCTCACCCTGCTTCTTCTTATTTCCTGACACTTCTGACTGAGCTGCTTGATATCTTTCAGCCATGGTTAAAATATCTTCCAATCTCTCTGCTCCTTGCTCCATAAGAAATTTTCTCATTTCTTGAGGCATGGATTCTCTCAGTTGTTCCATCATGACTATTTCTTTTATATCTTGACATTTTCCTAAGTTAATCCATTTTGTCAGATATGTTTCCAATCTGGCAGAAAACTGGTGATAGTTTTCTCCTGGAAGTAGCTTAGCAGTTCGGAATCCCTTTCTATAAGATTCAGAATTCTTATCGTACCTGACCAGTAAAGCTTGTTTTAAGATTTCATAATCTTCCTGGTCTTCTTTTGAGAGTTTTAAATAAACATCGTATGAAACTCCCCTCAACCCCTGAGATAGTTTAAGGCTCCATTTTTCCTTTTCCAATCCATAGGTAGAGGCCAGTCTCTCATATCTATCCAGGTATGACTCAATGGCGTCCTCCTTCTCAATAAATGGATCCAGGTGGAAACTCATGGCTCCATTTGCCGTGCTATGGTTAGAGCTACTCTCAGAGTGAGGTGAGCTAGCACCATGATTGCTAGCTGCTACCTGGAGTTCAAGTTCCTTTGAACTTAACTCATGAGCTATTTGTAACCTTCCTTCTTCAGCCTCAGCTTCCAACATTTGTCTCTTTTCTTCTCTTTCCAGTCTTTTGACTTCTCTTTCTGCCTCTAATTTCTTATCCTCTGCTTCCATTCTTTTGGCTTCTCTCTCTGCTTCCATTCTTTTGGCTTCTCTCTCTGCTTCCATTCTTTTGGCTTCTCTCTCTGCTTCCATTCTTTTGGCTTCAGCCTCAACTTCCATTCTTTTAGTCTCTCTTTCTAAATATTTATCCACTTCAGTTGTGATATGCCGAATTAGAGCATCTCCTGTCATACCCAAGTCTTTTTCTTCCTGCATAATCGCAGCTCTAAACTTCACCAATTCAGCCATGATGCTTACTTACCAGAGGGTATATAATTTTATCTTCACTAACCAACTAACTTAATTACAATCACTTAATTACTTTGAACAAGACAAATCCTTAAAACCTTGTGAGCGTTTCCTATTTACTTCGTACTCAATGGTACTACTGTTACGAAAAAAAATTCTACGTTTTAGAATTTTTTCAAAAAAAAAATTTATTTTTACAAACTATTTGTGGCTCAAGATAGAAGAATACATAGATAGTGGCTCAGGATACAAAATAATATCCCGGACGAGGCCCCAATGTAGCGAAAGGTTTTCCTATTATGATGATAGTAGTAGAGCAGAAGTAGAATCTCTCTCCAGAAAGTATGAAGTTCCAGTGCCCGAGAAGTACACTGGTATCACAAGTGAGTTACAGCTGTGAATACTCTGAGCTGGACAATAGATTTAGGCTTCAGAAGTATAAGATGCTACTTTCGCTATCGTAACCCTATGTGATAATATAATTAAATTTGAAAAGGTAACTCAAATGTTTAACAGTTAAAAATTTAACAAGTCAAATGAGTACAATTATCCAATTTATTATGTACATCTATATATTCTTGTAATGAGAAATGGTTGTTGTAAGATGGTAAAATGTATGATTATTTACAGTTACAAATCAAATAAACAAGCTAAAAAGTCTTGGATTTATCTTCCACTGAACTTATAAAACAAGTTTGTCACATTATCTCTTGCCATCTAGTTGTCATCATTAAACGGTCGTTTTTAGAAACTGCTCACAGGATTTGTTGGATGGATACACATAAACTTATCCTATGTATTAGCCACGTCTGCTCGAGGTTCCTCCGACACACTGGAGTACGGAAGACTTTCCTTCAGCCCGCCCTATAACTACGGGGGACTAAGGTGTTGAAGAGTGGTTGACCTCTAGGCTTCAGTGAGCTGGATCAACTTCTACAAGTCTTTATTTTCTCGATCAGGAATGATCATAAACATTGATCATAAAAACCTGGAACAAAAGGTAATAGGTGGCCATTGTTCTAACAATCTCACCACCCTCTGCTGTTCATGATGCGACCATGTCTTCAGTGTTTGTATATAAATGAATGAATCATGGTAGTATATTACAGAGATAGCATGATAAGATAATGTATAATGTGCAGAATTAACAATATACATGAATAAATCACATGTTATGATACATGGGTACGATATAACCTTTGCCTTCCACTTATGGATGTCAAGTCACTTATGTACTTGCTGGTATGTCGTAAGCTTCCAGGCAAGAACTAGCCATGATATATGTGGCTAACCAATTAATGGTTATGCTTCCTGACAATGCCGGTGAAGGTTATCTCTGGTTAGCGTCATTCCCCCTTTTTTTATATCTGCTACAATCAATCAGAAATAAAATCTGAAATAAAATGATATTAGTAATACATATATTTTTAATAAACTTACATACCCTCTTAGGATTAATAAGCTCACGGTGAGACTGTATTGGCTTAATTTAATCTGCCCTGCATGCAGCGTGAGAATAGAACTTTTCTTGCAGATGCTGTCTTCCAGTTTCTCACTCTGGCTTCTGGATTTAGTGTGTGATTTCCAATGCGCCGCTCTGTCCTTATATTTCAGTCTCTCGCGCGTACGAGAAAGCACCTCTAAAAGTCCCAAAAGATTTTCGTTTCATCTCCTGGTTTGAAGCTATTTGAAACAATCTGTGCTATTCCTGTACTCGTTTTTCTCTTCTGTTCACTACACACTTATATTCTTCCGTCCTTCCTATATATCCTTCCCTTTTCCCCATATGAGGCTTTCATTCCATATAAGTTTTATCCAAATCCGTTGAGGCTTGTTAGTGTAATAAATTTTTAAAGATTATTAGCTAACTTTTAGCCGATGTGATGAAGGTGAAAAATATTAATTATCTTTAAAACTATTTATATTTGAATAATATCCTTTTGGATATAATTCCTAGTCTATCTCCTTTGTTGAGTTATATTTATTTAATATTATTCCAACCGGGCGTTCTCCGGTAATTAATAATTTAATTTTCAGTAAATGCATACTTTTAAAGTCCGTCATACATTCCTATATAGCTATTTCCTCATTCTTTAGTAATATTGTCTGGCTTCAACCGTAATTCACATTTCCGCTGTCTACAAACTTCAAAGAAAGACCGCCGCGCTGACCTTGCGCTGGTGTGTGTGTGTGGGAGTCGCGCTACACATTTTTTTTTTTCACAACAAAGCAAGAGGAACCAAATTTCGCTACACTCCTTGCTGTTCCTGAGGAGTGTCTCTGATGACACAAAGAGCAAATAGGGCTACTGATCCTTCAGGCAATTCGTACCAGGTGACTAATGTGAGGTTGCGCATGCAATTGGCAACCTCATCATATAAAACACATTGTCACATAAACCACCAATACAAGAGCGTGTAAATGCTTGGTGCTGGCAAGGGGACCAGCTGCAGTGGTGTTTCCATGCTTGGGTAGGGCGAGCAGTGCAGCCACAGCGGGCGCTGGCTTGGGGGAGGCACTGAAAGGTATCCTATATATAAAATCCCAGCTTTTTCTGTCAGTGCGTAACGCTAAGGGATGCAACTTTGGTTGAAAGTTAGACATTAATTATATTGTTTCCCTTATATGTACTCTCCCGAAAATAGTAACACTTACCAAAGAAGAATGCGCAAATGACGGTGTGCACAAAAATATATTTATAGAATGTGTGATCCCGTATACACACATTGGGATCCTCGCTGCTGCTACGTAGTTCGTGTACTGTGGTGACGCACTGTGGTTTTTTAAAATACTTTTGAATAAGTAAAATTGGTGTTAGGTATTGGTGCTTTTGAATTTAATTCCCGTCTTATGACGGGCTTTTACACTAGTTAAAAAAATATTAAAATTTTTAAAATGATAAAAAAACACGAAATTTGACACTGAAAATTTCACAGTAAATAATTATTAGTTTAAATGAAAGTGGGGCCACGGTAGCGCAGTGGATAGTGCACTGGCTTCCTAGCTAGGTGGTCCATAGTTAGATCCCCAGTTGAGGCGGGATTTTTTTAGACCGCAAACGGCTCCGAGTTCGACCCAGCCTCATGAATTGGGTACCAAAGCAACTCTGGGAAGGTTAAGGCGGCCGGCGTGATGCTGACCACGTCACCACAAGTGTGCCGTTGGTCAAGAAAATATGGGCCTAACACCATATTCCCAATATGCTTCAATGGGCGTGTAACGGGATACTTTACCTTACCTTTTAAATGAAAGTGGATGCCATTACGGAACCACCCGCTGCCTCGAAAAATCATTATGTCTGGCTCTGGCTTTGTGCTTCATAATGAGCAAAATAGAAATTGATTGATTGATTGATTGATTGATTGATTGCTATTCTTTGCCTCTCGATAGATTTCATTTTTGGTGTTTTTCAAATACTAGCTATGGTCTTTTCATTTCCATTCATATTGATCCTTCCTCTTCGTTCCCTGTGAAGCACGTAGTTACAATAGCTGTTCGTTACCAATTTCTAACTGAAGCAAAGACTACTGTTTCTCCTGTATCATCAGCTGGTCTTGTCTGTAATCGAGTAAGGCCTGGGAATACTCATATTGTCAACATCACAATGTGAACGACTAGAACGCATTCATAATGAAGGGATGCGTCAAAATGAAGGGATGCGTCAAAATGAAGGGATGCGTATAGTCTTGGGCTGTACGCGAGATACCCCATTGTAATGATGCGGCACATGCTTGGATTGCTGTCAATTAGATCCAGATATGCGATGACCCAGGTAAAAGAATGTATGCGAGTAACCACAGACAAAAGGCATCCTCTGCTTTGGAACATAGCTGACATCAAAGGAGCAAGAATAAAGAGGGGAATGTCATGGATAGCGCAGGCAGAAGCGACTATTAGACAAGTGACCACAGTTGAAAATATATTCAAGGAAGAATAGTGGAGTAAGTCAGATGAGAGCAGGATGAACTACCAGAAAGTCATCATCAACCTTGGTAGAGAGTGCAGGCCAATGGGACAGCAGAGCCGGACATTGATCAGCTGAAAAAATGATAATGCTGGGGATGATCAAGCCATTGTGTACACCAGGGGTCGGCAAACTACGGCACGCGTGCCAAGCGTGGCACGTGGAACGATTTTCAATGGCACGCTGAGTGAATTAAAATACTGTACAGAATATGATCTCATTTTTAAAAAAAAATTGAATTTTTAATTAAATAGAAGCATATAATTCTTTTAAAGCTATACCTGTTTTTACAACCCTTCAAAACGAAAGTTTTTAGACATTGGAGGTAAGAATGTGCGATCTGATGAAAACTAAAGGCCTGATCATACTATACTGCACGTAAGTCTTCGTTTTTACGGACCGTTTCCGAGAACAAACATTCTTCAACGAATTTCAAGGAGAGTGGTTATACTTTGCGGCGCCCGCTAGTCTGGGGTCTACCTGCTACCGTAGTTTGCAGGATGAGATTCCTGAAAAGAATCCCCAGCAAATTTTGACGGGCAAGCGGAGACGTAATATCATAATTACGCAATAGTGTCTGGCTAGCGCCTGGACGAGCGTATTTATTTCGTTTTCGCTCGCAGTTTGTGACTCCCAGTGTGAGTTTGGAGCAACAATGACTGACCTCGACGAAGTTATATTTCCGTCCTATCCTTCCCCTCTCTCCCGACCACCACCACCTCTACAGTTCTCTCGGCTGTCGCATACTCATGCCCGTACAGTCCGTTGACCGCAGCACAAAAGTTGGTGTTATTATTAAGTAATATGGTGCCGTTAAAATGAATCAAAGAAGACAAAAACTTGATACACGCTCGTTTCAAGACTTTTGGACAAACGAATATGGATTCATACAACAAAAGGATCGTGCTGTTTGTGCTTTATGTTATGAAATTGTCTTGTGCCGTACGTCAAGTGTACAAAGACACTATCAAAGCAAACATCAGTCCATGTTTAAAAACTCTGAGGAGAAAAGTGAAGCCATAAAAATGGCTGTTTCTGGCTTAAAAAAAAACAAAGTAGTATTTTTAGTCAAGTAATTGGAACCAAAAATAAAGCTACCGAATGTAGTTACAAAATTGCACAGTGTATGGCTTCGAAGGGCAAACCTGTCACAGATGGAGAATACATCAAGGAAACATTTTTGAGCAGTGCTGAAATTTTGTTTAGTGATTTACCAAATAAAGAAACAATACTGTCTCGGATTCGAGAAATACCGGCTTCTGCGAGATCAATCGAGAGGCGCATAACTGATATGGCTGAAAATGTAACGGTAAAACAAACAACCGGGTTACAACAAGCTGTTGTATTTAGTGCCGCTCTTGACGAAAGTGTCGATGTGAATGACGTGGCGCGCCTAGCTATAGTTGCGCGATATTGTGACAACGACCGTATTTATGAAGAACTGTGCTGCTTGATACCTTTTGATGGTACAGCCAAGGGAGAGGACATTATAACTGCATTTGTAAGCTATTTCGAAAATCAGAACATTTAACATGAATAAAATATTCTGTGTTACTACTGATGCCGCCCCTACATTTGTCGGAAAGAGCAAAGGATTTGTTAAACTTCTTGAGGATCGTATTGGACGTCAAGTATTGAGCTTGCATTGCATTATACACCAGAAGAGTTTGTGTGCGAAGATTTCGTCACTATCCTTGAACTCTGTAATGGAAACTGTTGTCAAGATAGTTAACTTCATAGTTTCTCGCTCTTCATTGAACCACAGGCAATTCAAGTCTCTTCTACAAGAAATGGAGAGCGCATATGCGGACCTCCCGCTGTACAGCAATGTTCGTTGGCTTAGTCGAGGTAATGTTTTGAACAGATTTGTATCATGTCTAGAAGCAATCAAGGTGTTTCTTGATGAAAAGGAACAACATTTCCCGGAATTGAATGACGAGGACTGGCTGTGCAAGCTGATGTTTCTGGCTGACATAACTACAAATCTGAATGAATTAAACTTGCGTTTACAAGGGCAGGGTCAAACAATACTTGATCTTTTTGAGCACTGGAAAGGATTTGCGTCAAAATTAGACATATTTTGCAGAGATATTACCACTAACACATACAAGTACTTTCCAAACGTAAAGGCTCATTCAAATCGATTTACTGTCAACAGAGATGAGCTTCAGAAGTACGTTGAAGCGCTCAAAGGAGAGTTTGCTAAACGAGGTCATGACTTCAAAATTCACGGGCCCATGTTTTCTTACCTCACCAAGCCCGACTTAATTGATCATACTAACATCCCATTTGACCTATCTCTTTTCGAGTGGATGGATGTTGACAATTTTGAAATGCAACACATCGAATTCAAAGCATCAGAGTTATGGACGATAAAATTTGTAGAATTGCGAAAAACTCTTGAAGGAAGCTACTTGGAAAAGTCAGCTGCCATCCTCAACTGCTGGACATTTCTGCCTGAAGCGTTCACCTGTTTGAAGAAAGTTTCATTTGCTCTACTTTCGGCTTTTCGGTCAACTTATACATGTGAACAAATTTTCTCACACATGAAAGCTGTTTTAAGTCCACAGAGAAGTCGCCTAACACTTGTGCATTCAGAAGCCTGTTTGAAGCTGAAATTGACAAAATACACACCTGATATTGAACAATTAACCAAGGAGAAGCAAGGACACGGGTCCCATTAATTGATTAATGACTCAGATCAATAATAATCAATGATTACTCATTGTAGTGAAATTGACAGAGATACAACGGTAAAATACCTCCAAAGATAACATGTAAGGATAAAAACATAATGCGTAGGCTGCTGATAGTACATGATCGCCCAGACCGCTGAGTTTTGCTAGCATTTCTGTGTTCTTTATTCATAATCTGGTAAGATTGAAATTATTTCTTTGTATATTTTGAATATTGTTTAATGTTCGAGTGATTTGATACTGCCATATCATAATCTAGCCTTACAAACAAGTAGGGATTTGCTCTAGACCCCCCCCGCCCAAGTCAGGGTCTAGGGACCAACAATATACATAAACTCCAGCAAGGGTTAGGAAAGACAGATCAAGTGTTGAGAATAATGAAACATATTACTTATCCACTTTTAGGGAAGGAAACTAATAAATATTTTTCAGAATCTATAGTCTGGGAGGACCTATCTGATGTAAAACCACCATGGTAAATGTGCTGTTTGGTCAGAGAGATCTGACCTGTCTGTATGATGTGGTTGTTGTGTCCGTGTTGTGTCCAGACGTGGGTAGAGAATAGAATTTTGACACATAGCCAATACTTTGATTGCAGAGCTGTGAGTTTCAGTTGTCAACAAGGCGGTGTCCATTCAGTTGGTGATTTTACTCGAGTGTATCTGTGCAGTACGTTGTGACAGAGACCACTATTATTGCCCGCCAGCACGGAGAGGTGGGACCACCAGATTTCAGCACCAGAGCTACATATGCAAGTTGAGTGAGCCTCTGGTCTGCTGGAAGTTCACCAACGCCTTTTAGTTACTAATACCCCATAAAATTCCTGTAATTTACTGGACACTGTGTAGTCAATATAGACAGGTGTGATGAGGCCACCCCAACAGCACAAGCATTAACTATCCTCCCAAGTAGATGACTACTAGAACATTTTAATAAAACTAACTAGTCTAGTACTTATATATGTACACTCTTGCATTTATTATGTAACATTCCATGCATTTCTTTCATAATTTTTAAATTTTTTTTAAAAAAGTTCTGGTCAACATAAAACTTGATCCAGAACAAATAAATGTAATATAATTCTATCAAAAATTTTACACTCTTGAGTTAGTTCAGTGTATTATAATATTTGTTAAATATTATTAGTCTGCTTAAATATCTGTGGGTGTATCCATAACTATCACACCACATTACATATCATAACCCTAGACATTTTACATAGCTACATTCATTAAGAAAAAAATTAAGTGTGAGGTCGTAGTGGTAGCAAGAAAGGCCTTCTGACAATTCACAACTACATTTTATCTCAGGAGCCTTCACAGCTGGCCTCATACATTACATTTAGTAATATCACCATCATACAATACCATCAAACCCACTACATACATTGGGGGCTCGTCCGGGATAATTAGCCCAACAGTAATATTAGGATCTCCTGGTTGGAGAAATAAAATTGGAAAAAAAAATTGTGAAATTCCCTTTAAAATTAAAAGTGTCCCTGCAGATAAAAGTTGGTGAATCTTCACAGCCAGTGATAATTAATTAGTTAACTGGTTAGTTAGAATTAGTTAGACTATAGTCATAAGAAGTACTTAGTGTATTTACTGGTTAGAGATTTAGCTTGTATATTATTATATTGTCTGAAAAGTATGGCGGAGCTAGCAAAATTCCGATCAGCTGCTGTGCTGACCGCAAAGGAGATGGGAATGGATGGTCAGATTTTAATTCAATATGTAACGGCTGAATGTGATAAATATATTGAAAGGGAAGATAGAAAGGTAGCTGAAGAGAAGAGGTTACAAATTGAGGCTGATAGAGAAATTAAGAGGCTGCAGATTGAGGCAGAAGAAAAACGACAGCAAAGGGAGGCAGAAGAAAAAAGGTTGACTGCCGAAAGGGAGGCAGAAGATAGAAGGTTGCAAAGGGAGCACGAATTACGACTAAGGGAACTGGAATTACAAGGCCCGGCTCCTGAAAATGGTGCCAGCCCTTTTGCCTCAGATGCTACGCCCAGTCTGGGAGCCTCAAACTCAGCTATGGGGTTTCATTTAGACCATTTTGTTGAAAAAGACGATGACATAGAGGGGTACCTAGGACGTTTTGAGTTATTAGCTACTACATATGGGTTAGAGAGAGAGAGGTGGAGTTTAAAGCTATCACAGGGATTGAGAGGTACTTCTTATGAAGTATTTGCCAAAATGAACAGGGAAGACCAAGACAATTATGACATGTTAAAGCAGGCTTTGTTATTAAGGTACGAGAAGAATGGTGAATTTTATCGTAAGAAATTTAGAAATGCCAAACTGTTGTCTGGGGAGACATACCACCAATTCTCTGCTAGACTAGAAACCTATTTGGAGAAATGGACGGCTCTGGGGAAGACCCAAGATCTTAAAGAAATGATCATGATTGAGCAATTGAGAGAGTCCATGGCTCCAGACATGAGAAAATTTATCATGGAACAAGGTGCAGAGAAGTTGGGGGAAATTTTAAATGTTGCTGAGAGGTATCAGGCAGCTCAGGCAGAGGTAAGTGGTGCTAAAAAGAAGCACATAGACAATTTTAAAGCTCCACAGCAATTTAATAAATTTGATAATAGAGAGCAGGGAAATAAAGGTAGGACAAACTTTGAGCGGCCAAGAAAAGACTATCGCGACAGAAACTCACAGTTCAATGACCAAAAGTTCAATGAAAGAAAACCGTTGAACCAAGGAAAAAGATGGTGTAAATGGTGCAAGAAGGATAACCATAACACCGAATTTTGTAGAAGGAAACCTTCAAACATTGCTGCAATGAAGTCGGGGACGCGAAGATTAAAGGTTAATCCTAATGGACAACAGGAACCTTATCACCCCCCAGTTTGTGAGGATGTTATTTGTAATGGGGTCACCATAAGGTGCCTTTATGATACAGGTTTGGATTATGATTCAGTTGTGAAGTCTAGCCTAGTGGACCCAAGTCAGTATACCACAGAAACAGTGGAAATACAAGGGGCGACTAAGGACATACCACTCATGACACTTCCCATCGCAAGGATAATGGTGAAAACTCGCTATGTGGAGGGAGAAATCAGAGCAGCAGTGATAGATGAACCAATCTACCCTCTGATATTGGGGTGTAGATACGTCTTCTTGGGGAATCCCGAGAAACCTGTGATCATGGCGACAGTGCAGACCAGGTCACAGAAGAAGGAGGAAGAAGGTGAACCTATAAATGCTCATCCAGAGGAGATGAGGAAGGCGCAGGCTGAGGATAGGACACTCAAGCCCTGTTTTAAAAAATTGCCCAAATGCCACACACCTCCGAGCAAGGGGGAATATTTCATGAAGAACAAACTCTTATACAGGAAGGCCGGAACTGGAACAAATGGTCACAACCAGCTGGTTCTTCCCACTTCATATAGAGATAAAGTGATGGAACTCGGGCATGCGATTCCCTTCAGTGGTCACATGGGGATCAGCGCCACAGGACAGCGTATAGCTTGTCATTACTTCTGGCCAGGGATAACGGAGGATATAAAAAGATATGTCAAATCCTGCCCAGAATGTCAAAGGGTAGCTCTAAAGCACTGGACTGCTCCTGCAACTCTAGGGGAAATGCCCATAGTGGGAACACCTTTTGAGAGGGTTGCAGTGGATATTGTAGGACCTCTCACTCGGACCAAGAGGAGGAACAGTTACATCCTTACTCTGGTGGACACTTGTTCTATGTGGGGAGAGGCGGTAGCCCTGCCATCAATTGATTCAAAACATGTAGCAGAGGCACTACTTACAATATTTACCCGATTAGGATTCCCGCATCAAATCTTGACGGATAATGGTTCTCAGTTCAAGGGGAAACTAACGGAAGAAGTTTTTAAGCTATTTCAAGCCAGACACTTTCATTGTAGTCCGTACCATCCACAAGGGAACGGCCAGGTAGAGAGGTTCAACGGGACTCTCATTTCTATCCTGAGAAAGCTGGCACACGAAAAACCGGATCTGTGGGATCAATTCCTGCCCGCCGCATTGTTTGCGTACCGGGAGGTACCACATAGTTCAACCGGGATGGCTCCCGCAACTCTGCTATTTGGGAGGCCAATAAAAGGTCCCTTAGAAGCTCTATTAAGGACCTGGACAGATGAGAAGGCGGAAGAGACTGTTACCTCATCGTATCAATACGTGAACGAACTGACCACTCGTTTGAAAGCTGGATGGAAACTGGCAAATGATAATTTGAAGCAAGCCAGGAAGAAACATGCAGCATATTTTAATAGGAAGGCAAAGGACAGGGAACTGGCAGTCGGAGAGAAGGTGCTGCTTCTACTACCCGGAAGCCAGAATAAATTACAAATTGGTTGGCAAGGTCCATATACGGTTCTAGAGAAGGTGTCTAGAACAAACTATAAAATTGACAAAAAGGGGAAGGAGAAAGTTTATCATGTAAACCTGTTAAAGAAGTATCTGGACAGACCACTCCAGGAAAGCACCCCCTTATTGACCTTGGCTATTGCAACCCAGATGCAAAAAGTACCACTCACCTCACATGAATACCCATTACATCCTTGTGAAACCGCAGCACAGGTAAAAGTCAGTAAGCACCTGACTAAAAACCAGAGGGAGAGAGTTCAACAGGTTCTGGAGGAACATACAGATGTATTAACAGATAAACCAGGCCATACAAATTTGCTACAGTATGACATGAAACTGGTAGACTCAAACCCAATCTGTATGAGAGCCTATTCTATTCCGTTCGCGAAGGAGAAGGCATTGAAGGAAGAAATAGAGTATTTGTTGAAGGAGGGGATTATTTCGCACAGTGAATCATCTTTTAGTTCTAGTGTCGTTTTGTTGAGAAAACCGTCTGGGGAACACAGACTGTGCATAGATTACAGGAAACTGAATGCTGTCACAGAAGGACAAGTGGATCCATTACCAGACACAAAACAGTTATTTGCCAGACTGAACAAGGCAAAATACTTTTCAAAGGTGGATCTTACCAGATCCTAGTGAAGCCTGAAGTGAGACCTTATTTGGCTTTTAGCACTTCGGATGGACATTATGAATTCAATATGCTACCATTCGGACTGAAAAATGCTCCGAGTGTGTTTTCAAGGATGATGCGCAAATTGTTGGATCCCCTGAATAACCCATGTATCACGAATTTCATGGATGATATTCTCGTCGCCACAGAGACATTTGAAGAACACATTGAAGCTCTGGAGATGTTGTTTGATAGACTTCGGGAGGCGAACTTAACTGCTAGGCCAACAAAATGTTGTATTGGATGCAAAGAGTTGGAATTCTTGGGACACACTGTATATCAGGGTAATATGACCCCTGATCCTAAGAACTTGGAAAAACTGCAGAGAGCACCTAGGCCGCAAACAAAAAAGGACGTGCGATCATTTGTGTCGTTATGTGGATTTTATCAGAAATACATCAAGAATTTTAACGCTATTTGTGCTCCTCTGACTGATCTGACTCGCAAGGGACTTCCAGATAAAATTATTTGGACTGCACAATGTGAACTAGCGTTCCAAGAGTTAAAGGAAAAACTCACTAGCAAGCCTATTCTCAAACTGCCTGATTTGACACAGGACTTTGTCTTAAGAACCGATGCAAGTAATGTAGGACTAGGAGGGGCTTTGTTGCAAAGATCATCTTCACCTGATGGGGAACTGAAACCAGTCGCTTATGCAAGCCGTAAATTGAATGTCGGTGCAGATTTCCTCAGTCGGCACCCCTGTGATCAAAATTAGAGTAGTGGCAGACGTGAGGAGTAATTTTACCTATGTGTATCGCTGGTTTTGGAACTTGCCATAGGCATGTTTTCAAGTGGGGAGATGTGTAGTGAAATTGACAGAGATACAACGGTAAAATACCTCCAAAGATAACATGTAAGGATAAAAACATAATGCGTAGGCTGCTGATAGTACATGATCGCCCAGACCGCGGGTCATCACCCTCCATAAAAATTGACTTGCTAGACAGGAGGGGAACGGCGGATAAAAAGGAAAAAATATGACTGGAAAGATTGCGTGAGACTAGAAAGGCTAAGGAGACGCAATTGGGGGGGAAACGGAGAAAAGTCACGTTTCCCAAGTTGACATAAAGTAAGGAACTCGACAGAAGGGACCTTGGATATGTTACGCCACAGTCATTTATTGGTCGCTTTTGCGATACCAAGCCTTTGATTTGAATTCAGCGGCAGAACGCAGATGTTTGGAATATTACAAAAATTAAAAAGTAACTTTTTCGTAATATTAATGTTAGGAATATAAAAATTAGCTGGCCGGATGGCCCATTCTGAGCAGTGAAGTAATATGTTCTTAATTTTACAGACGGATAGATAATATTGAAGATAATGACAAAAGACAGTGTTGTTCACATCAGCGACAGACTGTATTGAATAAAAAGTGTCGCTAATTGCACCAAAAAAAACACGACCTTGAGACGCAGGTGTTCAAATCTACTTAGTAGGGAAGCGAAGGGACATTGGTGGGAGCTGTGTCTAAATATAACTTTTAACGACAAAATTTTGGAGGGGAGAGAAAGGTTGGTTCAAAAATCAAGTACGTTTTTGAAAAAAACAAGTAGAGACGGACAGACTAACAGATAAACATCCATACTTGACTGAAGCATGACTGAAATGACTTTAGGGTAGGAAATTTGAATTTGAAATAAACCTAGGCAGTGATTGGCCACAGACAATCATTTTATCGGCGCTCAGACGCGCAAGTGGGGCCATTCCTCAATAGTTGTTCGATGATAGACACAGTATTTTAAAGTGTGGTGATTTCCAAATGAAAGAAAGTGAAATAAGTTCAGGGACGCCATACTATAGCCGGCAGCTCAGCTGAGTTTTGCTAGCATTTCTGTGTTCTTTATTCATAATCTGGTAAGATTGAAATTATTTCTTTGTATATTTTGAATATTGTTTAATGTTCGAGTGATTTGATACTGCCATATCATAATCTAGCCTTACAAACAAGTAGGGATTTGCTCTAGACCCCCCGCCCAAGTCAGGGTCTAGGGACCAACAATATACATAAACTCCAGCAAGGGTTAGGAAAGACAGATCAAGTGTTGAGAATAATGAAACATATTACCTATCCACTTTTAGGGAAGGAAACTAATAAATATTTTTTCAGAATCTATAGTCTGGGAGGACCTATCTGATGTAAAACCACCATGGTAAATGTGCTGTTTGGTCAGAGAGATCTGACCTGTCTGTATGATGTGGTTGTTGTGTCCGTGTTGTGTCCAGACGTGGGTAGAGAATAGAATTTTGACACATAGCCAATACTTTGATTGCAGAGCTGTGAGTTTCAGTTGTCAACAAGGCGGTGTCCATTCAGTTGGTGATTTTACTCGAGTGTATCTGTGCAGTACGTTGTGACAGAGACCACTATTATTGCCCGCCAGCACGGAGAGGTGGGACCACCAGATTTCAGCACCAGAGCTACATATGCAAGTTGAGTGAGCCTCTGGTCTGCTGGAAGTTCACCAACGCCTTTTAGTTACTAATACCCCATAAAATTCCTGTAATTTACTGGACACTGTGTAGTCAATATAGACAGGTGTGATGAGGCCACCCCAACAGCACAAGCATTAACTATCCTCCCAAGTAGATGACTACTAGAACATTTTAATAAAACTAACTAGTCTAGTACTTATATATGTACACTCTTGCATTTATTATGTAACATTCCATGCATTTCTTTCATAATTTTTAAATTTTTTTTAAAAAAAGTTCTGGTCAACATAAAACTTGATCCAGAACAAATAAATGTAATATAATTCTATCAAAAATTTTACACTCTTGAGTTAGTTCAGTGTATTATAATATTTGTTAAATATTATTAGTCTGCTTAAATATCTGTGGGTGTATCCATAACTATCACACCACATTACATATCATAACCCTAGACATTTTACATAGCTACATTCATTAAGAAAAAAATTAAGTGTGAGGTCGTAGTGGTAGCAAGAAAGGCCTTCTGACAATGCACAACTACATTTTATCTCAGGAGCCTTCACAGCTGGCCTCATACATTACATTTAGTAATATCACCATCATACAATACCATCAAACCCACTACACTCATATTAAAATTTTAATAACGTGTTTTATGTTTGGTTTATTTAATTGTTTTGTTCTTCAAACTATTGGACTTTCTGTCTTAACAAAATATACATATGGCAATTTTATTATAAAATTTCAAACTAATGTGTTCAGATCTTAAATTTTGCAAAACATAATATTTGTATTGATATTTGTTCCTATTTATATTAAAATATTGAATAATCTACAAAGAATAGAATAGTTATTTAATTTATCGGAAACATGTTAATACAAGATCATTTTTAAATTGTTTCAATAATTGTTGTATATAAAAATATAATGGACTTAGGTTGGCACGCTGAGTGACTTTGCAACATTACTTCGGCACGACACTACTAAAAGTTTGCCGACCCCTGGTGTACACTGATGGGTCTGTAATCTGTGGGAATAAATCAGAGTGGGGCTTCTCTGCTAGAGTAAAGGGCAGAACCGTCGCTGAACATAGCGGGGCTTACAAGATAACAACTTCCAGCATGAGAATGGAGGTAGAGGCAGCTACTGCTGCCTTAAGATGGCTGTCTGAGAGTTTATTAACAAAGTCAGTTATTGTATCAGACTCACAATCAATGCTTCGAAATGTCCAAAATGGATGGCTCTGACATGAATTGAAAAACCTCCACAGAAGCATCGAATCTCCAAGAACTGATACGAATCTACTGTCCTGGTCATGCAGGGGTACGCGGCAATGAAAGAGCTGACAGACTAGCTTCAAGAGCACCCATAGAAGGTGCATTGGACATGGCTAAGAGAGAAATACTAAGGGCAATTTATGATCGTCTATTAGAGAATGACACTGCAATCGATGAATCATCAAGGCTAAGACTGCTGGAATTTTGCATCAAACGTGAGACCAGCAGGGATGAACGTATGAGAGGACGCATCCGGCGTGTATACAACCAGTGCGCAACAGGAACAATTAGCATTTATACCCTTCGACATTTGTTGAGGGAGACTGAGCACCTATGGGTTTGCCCGGAGTGCAATGACGTCGATTCTGATCAACGATAACAACAACAATTTCTACTGTCGGCAGGATTTTTCATCTCCACCTCCAGGTTCTCGTTGCTTTGACTCTCTCTATCTTTCTCTCTCTTTCTCTCACGCTCTTCCTCTTTCTCTCTCTCTCTTTCTCTCTCTCTCTCTCCCTCTCTCTCTCTCTCTCTCTCTCTCTCTCTCTCTCTCTCTCTCTCTCTCTCTTTTATAGTTCTACACACAAGCTCTCCTTATTTTACTCCCGCATTATTCTTACACATGTTTTTTATTTCTTACTTTTCTATTGTTCTTGTACATGTTCTGTTTGGCTTCATCTCTTATTTTCTTGAATGTACTCTTTGGCTTACCATCCTTGTGTTCTTGAAAATCATCTGTTTGGCTTTCTTTCCTTGTTTTCTTGAAAATGTTCTGTTTGGCTTTCTCTCCTTGTGTTCTTGAAAATGTTCTGTTTGGCTTTCTCTCTTTGTGTTCTTGAAAATGTTCTGTTTGGCTTTCTCTCTTTGTGTTCTTGAAAATGTTCTGTTTGGCTTTCTCTTTCTGTTCTTGAAAATGTTCTGTTTGGCTTTCTCTCTTTGTGTTCTTGAAAATGTTCTGTTTGGCTTTCTCTCTTTGTGTTCTTGAAAATGTTCTGTTTGGCTTTCTCTCTTTGTGTTCTTGAAAATGGTCTGTTTTGATTTCTCTATGACTTGTATAAGTTCTCTTTGGCCTTTTCTATGACTGTTCTTGTACATCTTCTTATGGACTTTTTCACTGACTGTTCTTGTACATCTTCTCTTGGACATTCTCTTTGCCTTTCTCTCTGAGCGTTCTTGTACAAGTTCTCTCTGATTTTCTGTCTGACTTTTTTGTACAGGTTCTCTTTGATTTTCCGTCTGACTTTTCATGTACAGGTTCTCTTTGACTTTCTTTCTGACTGTTCTTTCACTTATTCTCTTTGTCTTTCTCTCTGTTTTCTTGTACAGGTTCTCCTTAATTTTCCGTCCTGAATGTTCTTGTACAGGTTCTCTTTAATTCTCTCTCTCTTTGTCACATAATTTTGTTCGCTCTCTTTTCCTCCCCGACAGTATTGATCCACCTTTATTGTGCGTACTAATAATTTAGTACTATTGTTGGCACATTCTATTTTCCTATTTCCGACAGTATTTGGTATTTTCGTATCAATGTTTACGCTTCTTCCATTTATAGTGTAATGTTTGTGTTACGGGAGTAATATTACAGTTGTCTGCTAGGATTGGCAGTGTGCTACGTTTAGGGTCATAGCATTTAATATAAATTACTGTTAATAAGTTAGGCTCTAATTATGAAGCGTGAGCGTTGTTAGGTCGCAGACCGTGACCTAGCTACGGTACCTTTTTACATTGACCGTCGAGCTGTAAAGACGTGTCTGACTTCCTTTCCAATGTTGGGCATGGTATTGCCATACAGATATATTTTATGCAAGTACGGACATGGGTCAGTCCATTGTTATTACGAAGATTTGAAATGATTAAAGGTCAGTACGTAAGTGAAAATTAAGGAAGGATGAATTACAGTCCATAGTATTTGATTTTGCCAGACTCATAGACTCACTGTCGGCCGTTGGAAACCCCAACCGCGCGTGCATACAGCTATGACAATCTGCGTACAGTAATTCGATTTATTGGACAAGGACTGATAGGATATCTACATACATATGCAATATATGTTCAAGTTATAATATGTACTTTTTGTGATCAACATGCATGAATCGTCTTGACGTGTAACTGTATTAAATATTTGTGGACTCAATGAACCGACTTATCAAGTCAATGAAATTACAAGTTCAATATGATTCGACAATTCTTTTAACATCCACATTCGCGTAATTAACATCGAAGGCACGATGCAAGGAACTGAAATGAAAAGACTAACATATCAAAAGTAATAGAGCAAAAATCTACGCCCTTTAACAACTGGCCTTTAACAGTTTGCCTGCCTATTCTCTCGGAGATGAGTTACAGGTAAACCCAGATTGGCGACTAGACATACACGAGTAGTGACGCACAGTGGTTGTTTGCATAAGGAGTGCCGGTCAATTATCGATCTGGTGGCATATTACAGACACACCTCAATAAACATCCGGACAACATTGGTATGAGCAAGATAAATGTAAGAAGGTGTAGTGGTAATCATTACCGAGAATTGACGGAAATACCAATTCCATATACGGAGACGGACCGTTTGAATTTTACAAACGCATGAATCATGCAGACAAGTTAATGATGAAATTTGTCATAACATGCACTTTCGAATGCTATTGGCTTAGTAGTTAGAGGCTAATATACATTCACGATGATTGGAAGTTTTGTCGGAAACTCCAGGTGTGAGCGTGAGCAGGAAAACTGCAATATAACGTAGAACATTTTAGACATACAAAACTGCATTCCAGAATCGTCAATGTAGACAGCTCGGACTGAAACCAGGAAAGAGTAGAAGTTAAGATTCTGAACTTATAGGAACGGAAAACAAGTATTGGAGCACCTTTTGACGAATACAATAAGGAAACTCCACCTTTTAATACGGAAACCGGACTCCAAGAGGACCTACTCACAATGTGACAGATGGACTGTAGCTAGAAATAATACCAGAGACGCGTGTTCATGGCATCTTTATCCAGTTGCCATAACTATTCTACTGAGCAAGAAGTCTAGTATTCCCATTTAGTTTGGGGTAAGTTGTAACATATTTTTATATTTGAATTTGACATGATTGAACTTGATGATGGTTTTACAGGTCCTTAAGAGGCTAGCACACTCAGCAGGTGAAAATGATATATTCATGAACCACCACAGCAAAGCGCTGGTGATCGCTTCGTGCTAGTTCTCTCAGGGAACGAAAAGCAGAGGTAACCCCAGGCTCCAAGTAGAGAAGAGAGTGGAAGATGATACCATCATATGTGTATATATATATATATATATATATATATATATATATATATATATATATATATATATATATATATATATATATATATATATATATATATATATATAATATCATTTTTAATAAGTGTATGTATATTTAAACATGTCCAACCAGGCACAAGCCACTTGCCGCTGTCCATTCGAAATGTTCCCACTAAATTAACAAAAAGAATGGTGATTTTCATCATTTCCCCTGAGTTATATGATACACGCTCAGGGAGAATAACAATTCAGAGAAAAGATTCGGTTGACGGACAGCGGGAAAGGCGCCTGATTAATGTCAGGAAAACAAAGACATATCAGCGGAAATTTTTGTTTTATTCCCTTTAAAGTTTGTGGTATGAGTTAACGAGACCATTTGAGGTATGATTCTTCGATACCAGCTGTAAGGGGGTTCAAAGCTTGCAATCGACACTTGAAACCTACATTCAATGGGTTGTGAAGATACCTGCCTTGATCAGAAGACGTGTCTTCACCATAGAGACGAATTGACGGAAACAGCAGCATCAACACTTCTGCAGTCTGGAAGCCAAGTGGCATTTTTAGCAGGCCAACACAACAGAACGTAATGATCTATATTCCACATGCATGGTGGCGTATCTGGAGTCATCATTATATTAACACCAGCTATACACAATGCTATAGTATACCGATGTGGAAGTGAAAAACTGGCTGTGAGGCTAATTACACCCTCATCGACTCTTGAAATAATCCACACACTTCCAGGGATTCCCCCTGTGGTGAAACTTGTTGAGAACCCAGCATTGCACACTGAGCTTGGAAAAGTCACTTAAGCTCCGGACGTAATTCTTTGACCTAGGTGACTGCATTCGAGAGGATATCAATGTGGAATCAGTGGTAGGCAGGGGAAGCTGAGAAGTGGCTCTGTGCATGACGTGACAATTCCTTGGGAGAGCCCAGAACCAGAGTACAGTATTTTAGCGCTGCATAGTTGGAGAGCCCCCTTGGATGGCGAGGAATGCATAGTATGCCACTCGCTTCTTACTCCTAGCTATTATTATATTATATACTATGTGACGATCCTTTGAATGCAAGCCAGGCTGGTGAAACTGGAGCTCATGACTTAAACTCAGCACGTTTCGGAATGGCAGAAAAGCCACAAGAAAAGCCTAGATCGACAGTGTAGATAATATCAAGGAGTCTTCAGCTTGGTATTGGCTGCAGAGGAGCGAAAAATTCAGCAGTCCTAGTTAAACAACAACAGTCTATATTCCTCAACTAAGCTAAAATATGCAGAATAACAGGACGATGAGTGAGGAAAATAAAAAAATAAGTTGATAATGCAGGAGGGAACAAAAATAATGTAAAAGGACACAATTGATTTCCTCACAGATACCGCGTCACCTAAGATGTTTTATTAAATATCCAAGTAAGGGCGTGCCCTTTTACATGGTTTGTGCCTTCTTCTAATGCTGTTCTTGATGACAGTGTTCTTGTCCTCATTATACCGTTGGCGAGCGTTTGAATTGCTCACTTTGCGATGTGTACCGTTTTGTACGTACTGTCGAACGTCTTCCCATCGTCTGGGCCAAAAGTAAACCTCTTTAAGATTATTCATTGTCAGTCCCGCGGGAACATGTTCTCCCGATGAGGATATTGTTAAAGATGATTTATCATGTACAAGTATTTTACATGTTGACCATGTTTAGTTCTGTTATCAGTTAATCTACGCGCTAACAGTTCTATTCGTGGCCAGCATGATGTATTTTGCACTTATATAAATGTTAAATGAACGCGATATTAGTCTGACGTCACTTGTGTATGATGACGTCGTTTTGGTGCTTAACATAATTTATGCAAACCGTTAGACCAGGCCTTTCGTTATCAGATTTTGATCAAGAAGGACGTCAAAGCTGTTGCTCCTTATTTTAAAGAGTATCTACTCTTTTACATGGCTGTATATTGTACGAAGGTCGCCACTGATATTATATATGATTCCGAACAGAAGGATTGAGTTCGAGGAAGTATTTTCACAGAGAAGTATTGCTATCGCAATTTAATATATATAAATATTAACTCCACGACTCGGGTTCGATACTTCAGTGATCCATGATGGCATTGCGAAGTAAATATTCCAGATGTGTGATGTTCCAAGGAGGACTGTAGGAGCTTCAACTTATTAATGTAATTCATGCTTTCAAATGAACTTGTTTAATGTCATAATAAATATGCCGGTATTTGTGGACCCAACAATCAACCAGGTGTTGGAGTCCGTGCATGAACTGTAATTTTCTTGACAACCCCAAACCATTCGCAAAAATCCATAAGCACGATACTCAAGATTATTAACCATCCATAATAATCCTAAAACAAGCTTCAACAGAGATGGTGTCCATTAATGGGGATTTCGACTTGTCATGAACTCATGAACTTGTTTGTAACTTATATCAAAGTGGAACGGAAAAGAAAGGAGAAGTTTTTTAAGTTATTCAATGAATTTATTGCCGGTACGGCAAATTTGCATAAGTTCCAGCTGATCTGCGAATGACTGACGGTTGTCCTAACAACGGGCGAATTTTTCAGAATGATGTCGGCTGCCATGAATGCCTTGTGAAGCTGTCGGTTGAAGATTTTCCTTTCAAGGCATTTATGTCCTGGAACTGAGTATTTTGGACTGCCACCCATGGTAGTTGAATACGAACGAACACTTCAAGTCACCAGTCTGCCTTCCATCAAAGCCTCTTGGTGTATACGGACGTCTGGGAGGGTGGATTTTTTTGGGCCTTTACCTGTGTATTGAAAAAAAATTTTTTCCAGTATTACTTAATGACGTGCCCTATTGGGATGTGTAACTTTTATGTATGTTTTATGTATATTTATGTCTGTTAGTTATATATGTGGGTGGATGGCGGGAGCTGTAGACTTGTCATGTCTTTTCGAATGACCGCAAGTCTAAAGCCGTTCTTTTAGGGACATTTTTTATCCATCACCATTTCGAGCAGAAGTAGACTTGAGATTTCTCGTCATTTTTCTGTCTGCTATCTGGTGTTAATAATAATAATAATAAATTCTTTAAGCACCAAACACGGCGAATAAGGCAGAAACCAGTGCTCTCCAGGTTGTTCGTTGTGACGCCACTCCTCTTAACTCTTGCACATTATTTAGGCCCAACGTTCTTCCTTCTCTTATTATTGTTCTTTTAAGTGTTTCTTTTGGTCTTCCTTTTTTCCTCTTACCCTCAGGAACCCAAGTGAGCGCCTGTAGTGGTATTCTGTTGTTTTGCATTCGTAGGACATGACCGATATATGACCATCGTCTTTTCCTTATATAGTCGGAGACATATTTCTGCTTAGAGTCTTCTCTTATTTGTCGATTAGTCTTGAATTCTTTCCAACTGATGTTCATGAGTTTTCTAAGACATTTGTTCTCGAATGTATTCAGCTTGTTCTCCAATGATTTTGTTATTTTCCAACTTTCACAGCCGTAAGTTAACACTGAGATAACATTCGAATTAAACAGACGAAGCTTGGTATGTATATTCAGTGATCGTAATTTCCAAATGTTAGATAATCTATTGAAGGCGCTAGCTGCCAAAGCAATTCTAGTATGAATTTCTCTTGTTGTGTCACCATCCTGAGTCATTTTACTGCCTAAATAATTGAAACTTTCAACTTTCTGTAGTTTTTCCCCGTTCAGGATGATATCGAAGGTCTCGTTAGAAAAGTTCATAACTTTAGTTTTAGAGGCATTTATTTGGAGACCTATTTTAACCGAGAGATGACACAGATTATCTACTGCTTCTTGGGCCTGTCTGGGTGTTGGACTTAAGAATGCTAAATCATCTGCAAAATCAAGGTCTTCCAGGGACTTTCCATCTGTCCATTTTATACCTAATTGTTCGTTGTGGGTATAGTTTTTCATAACCCAATCAATAGCTATTCCAAAAAGTAGTGGTGACATAATACAGCCTTGTTTCACCCCTGTTTCTACTGTAAACCATTCTGTATTCCCTTTATTTGTTCTAACACAACATCTTGCATTGTCATATAGCGCTTTGATTATATTCACATATTTTGTTGGAAAACCATAGATTGTAAGTATCTTCCACAATGATGAGCGGTGTAGACTATCAAATGCTTTTTGAAAATCGACGAAGGTGATAATAAGTGGCGATTGCATTTCCACTGATTCTTCTATAATTGTTCTTAGTGTGAATATTTGATCAATACATGATCGTTTCGGCCTGAAACCCGTTTGTTCTTCTCTGATCTTTTCATCAGCATGCAATTTAAGTCTTTCTAACATCATGCAACATAATAATTTTCCAGGTACTGATAATAGAGATATACCACGCCAGTTATTACAGTCTGATAGATCACCTTTCTTCGGTAACTTTACAATAATACTGTCTTTCCATTGTTGTGGTGGTTGTTCTTCTCTCCATACTTCATTTATAATATCTAAAATTCTCAAGAGGTTGTTGTCATTAACTGCTTTAATCATTTCCCCTGAAATTTCGTCAACTCCAGCAGCTTTAAAATTTTTTAATCTTTTAACAGCTTGTTTGATCTCGTCCAGCGTGAATTCATCGCAAGTTATTGGCAAGGTAGTTGTGGGTGTTTCATTATTAAAATCAGGTGTTACTGTTGGTGGTGGTCTGTTTAGCACCTCCATGAAGTGCTCAGCCCATCTCTTCATTTGTTCTTTTTCTGTTGGTATTGAATTCCCTAATTTACCTTTAACAGGTGTTTCCATAGCAGTAGGCTGGTGACATAGTTGTTTTGTAATTTGATAAAGGCACCTACTATTACCAGTTCTTACAGCATTTTCAGCTTCTACGGCCAGTTCATTGATGAAATGTCTTTTATCTCTTCGAGTTTTTGTCTTCACTTCTTTATTTAACAAGTTATAAGTTATCTGATGTTGGTCAATATTATATGTTTAGCCGTTACGTATTGTTCATCTATCTTGTATTTTACCTGTTCCTAGTTTCATTTTTACTTATTTCTGTCATTTGTTTGTCATATATTTGTAATCCTTACCTTACTATCTTTCAGTTCTACATGTCAGCTGTTTTGTCAATGGGTCCTGTCTGGTCTATTTTAGATTTTTTGTTGTGGTTTAACCTCATTTTTAGTTCCGTACTGTTTCCATTGCATAAGTTTATTTGGTTTATAGAAACGTTTTTCTTGCGTCTAGTCTGATATTGTGGTGTAATATTGTTTTGTACTTTACTCTTCTTTCCTTTGTTTATATCTTATTAATGCATAATATTATATTATCATTGTTTGCATGGTTCTTTATGCAGATATTAGATGATTGCATTATATGACTGCAATAATTACTGATTGCAGTACACTAGTAGTTCACTAGCTACTATTTGTTTAGCCTGAGGAAGGCATATCATTATATAATATTAACAAAAAATTTTTTTGCTTACAATTAATTGTAAAGCAACGTGATAGTTAACTGATTGACTAGTTGAGTCACAGTTAGTGGTTAACATGGACGCTCTTGAATCGTTCATGAGGATTGGGAAGGAATTTGGCTACAAAGGTGAGGCTTTGAAAGATTTTACTATGGCTGAGTTTGCCAAAGCTAAACAAGAATTAGCAGAACAAGAAGCTAAAGAAGAAAAGAGAAAAGCTGAAATGAAGCGTGAATTAGCTGAACAGAAAGCAGATGATAAAAGAAGACGTCTTCAAGATTTAGAATTAGAAGAAAGAAGACGTATTGATGAGGAGAAAAGACTTGCTACAGAAGAGAGGTTAATACTTCTTCGTATAGAACAGTGTTTCCCAAACTTTTTTGAGTCACCGCCCCCTTGGCTCCCATAGCATGTCTCCATCGCCTCCTGCATTTCCCCACAGTAGATAAAGAAATGTAAAGAGTGTAAAATAAGAGCAACTGTTAATACAGTAACAACTAATTGTTCAATTTATCACATTCTAATATGAAGCTACAGATACGCTTATTAATTAACTTAATTTAAAAAGAAAAACGTAATTACTTAATGCAGTAAAACAAACAACAGTATGCGAAAGTAAATTAGTAACAAACTTACTTCATTTTTAACTTCAATGAGATGGATGTGCCTGGTGTGGTGATATCAGCTTCTCAACATCAGGCTGAAAGTTACTTAGAAGGAATCTCAGATCCCTACCTTCAGTAATCTGCCGTCTGTTTCTCTGCTTCCAAAGAAGTTGGACAACCGCGCTGAAAACACGCTGTACTAAAAACGATGTTGGAAAGGCAATACAGCATATCTTAACCTTTCTCCACACTGCAGGATAGCGTTCAGAGATTTCTTTCTGCAACCAAAAGCCTTGATATGATTTTTTGAACATTGGCTTAAGCTCAACGTCATTTTGTAGCGATATCAGTTCCTCTTCCAACCTTCCTAGTTCCTCACTGCACGTGTCCAGGAATGGATTTATTATCCAGTCTGGAATCGTGATCAAAAGAAAATCCTGAAACCTCTGAGACATGCCGCCATGCAGCATATCTAGGTGTGCACAATATACTTGAAGATTATCCTCTGGTATTTTGTCTTTCTCTTCCAACTCTAAGAGGCTGGGAGATTGGATTAACTCGCGACGACCAATATTGCGTTTGAATAGCGTTAATTTGGCCAGAAACGTGAAGACGACAGATTTGACTTTTATAAGATTAATATCATTTCCTTGCAGTTGTAGATTTATTTCGTTAAACTTTGTGAATAAATCTGACAAATATGCAATGTCATGCCTGATATTCGTTAGTTCTGTACCGAGCGAAGCACGCGAGTCTTTGAAGAATTCTACCACAGTTTCAAAAAGAGCATAAAAGCGTCTCAGACAATTTCTTTTTGAGAGCCACCTGACTTCTGTGTGAATCAGCAAACGTTCAAACCGTTCATCATTCTCAGTACAAAGCTCTCGAAATAGTCGAGAATTGAGAGCATGGGACTTAATTTTGTTAATCGCTGTGATACCAGTATTTAATGATTTGTGAAGCCGATCATTTAGATTTTGTGCGACAAGATGTTGTCTGTGAATTACACAGTGTATTGTGAATATACCAGGTAAAGCTTCTTTTAAGAAAGCGATAAACCCGCGGTAACAACCTATCATTGATGGTGCCCCATCTGTTGTACAAGCAAGAATGTAAGTCAGCGGAATGTTCTTCTCTTTGAAAAATTTCTCTACTACACGAAATATTGACTCTCCTTTTGAATCAGTTACTAGTTGCTTTGCAAATAACAACTCTTGAACCGAGCTTTCATCTTTTACAAAGCGAACATAAGCAAGAAGCAAAGATTCGTTGCCCGGCAACGTTGACTCATCCAACTGCAATGCAAATTCTGTTGTCCTAAGTATGTTGCACAATGTATTTTCAACATTCTCAGCCATTTCATCTATTCTTCTTTGAACAGAGGTATTGCTGAGCGGAATTGCTTTAATTATTTGTTCAGTTGACTTATGCATAACTGTACTCACAAACTCCCTTATAGCTGGCAAAATCAAATTTTCTGCGATTGTGTGAGACTTTCCAGATTTAGCTATCATCAATGAAATTTTGTATGAAGCTTGCAAACCATTACAGCCTTGTTGTGAAGTGTTGACAAACATGTCACGGACAGTTTTATGTTTCTGAAAGTTTTCAGGAAGTTAATGAAAATATGTCAAACTTTTATTTGTTTTATCAGCGTGAATTTTTTTCAAATGTTCAAGTAGTCTGGAAAGTTTCATCGCCTCGTTTGAAAAGGCCTTCTCACATAATAGACACATTGGCAGTTGCTGGTTATCTAGTGCTGGAATAAATCCATATTTCAGATATTCCTTGCTGTATTGTATGCATTTCTTTTTGGTTTGTTCTGCTTTTGCCATATCTGTTCTGAATTCTGGAAGAAAGAATTGATTTTACAATTTTGCAGATAGAAAAATGTACTTCGAGTAAACAACAAAAACTGATTTAAAAGTGGCTTTACAAAATGTTGGTACAGATGTTCTTACCAGTTTACTCTTCTATTTTATAAATTTTCATAACCACAGCCATAAATAAATTAGAAAAATACAACAATCTGAAAAAAAAACACAATTAGCAACAGCCACACCAACACTGAAGTAACCCAATAATCATTTCATAAATTATAATAACAGTTATTTAATATGAACAAAATATAAAATAACGCACTATATTGATTGGTCTTCAGATTTAAAAATTGGGAGACAGTAGCCTAACTGCAAAGTGTGGAGATCCCGGTAACACGTTAAAAGGATGCAATATAATGGATTGAACGGCAATATTCAATATACGGCAAATCTGAATCAAAATGTATCTGCTTAATTAATAATTAATGTTAGTAAAACTGATGCTAGCTCTGTGCAAATAAACAAAAAATATAAGTATGAAAACTTACCTTATCGGCAGAATGAAATTGTTTGTTACCCGGTACATGCTTATTTGAAACCACTGTTCACAAGAAAAGCTGAGAACGTTTGTTGGTTTTGCTCATAGCCAGCGCAAAGTTGAAATAGATGGGAAATGTCAATTTATGAAAGTCTGAATGCAAGGTAGGAAAACCGGTTCAGAGGTTCAAAGACTGATTTCTATTGCCAAGTACCGTTAAAAATTTTTTCCCTTGAACCTTTTCAATTATTTATTACCAATCTGCGAATATCTAGTTACCACTAGCCCCCGCAAATACTGAGCCAATAAATTCCGCAACAAAGCAAAGTTGGTACTTTCTGAATCACCAGCAGGTATCTAATTTCGTCCATGCCATCGGCACGGATCATTTATCTTTCTCCAGGAGTGAACGAATGGACAATATGTGTTTGGTTAACCCCCTTTCCTTGCAGTTCCCGATTACCGTTTATGGTCAGCGATGGTTACCTGAGCTCAGAATGACACGCATAGACGAAATTATGCCTTGCTTAATGATCCTAGTAATACAATTATCCACATCGTCCCCGCTTCACTGATGTTGTCTCTCAAATCCACAATTCCTTTCTCCCCCGCACGTACTGAATTTAGCTTGTCAAATCCTGAACACCCCTTACTACTAAACGCCCACTGTTTACTACTGAACGCCCCCCTCTGGCCCCTTTTTTCCGTATCGCCCCCTTGGATCCTTCCAAAGCCCCCAGGAGGCGGTACCGCCCAATTTGGGAACCACAGGTCTAGAAGAACAAAAATTAAGAGCTCAGACAGGAAATAATAGCAATAATGGGGATTCAATTACTGCTTCTTCATCAAGTAATAATAAAGGTAATGATAAGTTTAAATTACCTATATTTAACCAAACTTTTGATGACGTGTCATTCTACCTTTCGAGATTTGAAGATGTATGCATTGCAAATAAGCTTAACAAATCATTATGGGTTTACCAACCTATTACAATTTTTGAGTGGAGAACCTATGACTGCCATCAGTACTATGAATGAAGCAGTTATAAATGACTATGATGCTGCTAGGAAAGTACTGTTGAAACGTTTTCAACTCGATGAAGAGGGTTATCGGATGAAGTTTAAGACGATGATTCCTGAGACAGGGAAACCCTTCTCTGAATTTATCGCTGCAATAAGAATCACTTTTGATAGATGGATTCAACTAGCTGGTGTTGATAAAACTTATGATAATCTGGTGGATCTAATGCTAAGGGATAAGGTGTTATCCTCGGTGAGCAAGCCATTTTGGTCGTTCTTACAGGAACGCAAACCGCTTAACTTATCTGCTCTAGAGGAAATAGCAATACAATTTTGCACTGCACATCTAGGATCATGTTTTGCTAACAATCAAAGAAGAGAAGGTCTTCCAGTTGCTTCTGCCGCAACTTGGAATAATAATAATAGAACTAGATCTCAGAGCTTAGACAGAAATGTTATTACTAGGAGAAATAATGATAATCAGTACAGCAGAAATAGCAATTTCAACAAACATGATAACTTTACTAGGGGTCGTCAACAATTTAGAAACCTGTCACCTCAATATAAATATTATAATAATTATAACAACAATTTCCAACAAGGTAACAACTGGAGAAAACAAAATAATTTCGTTCCTCAAAATAATAATTGGTGTAATAACAATCCGCAGTACCGTAATAGAAGTAACAGTCAGAAATCAAGGTAATTCGTTTGATCGTCAGAGACAACGATCTAGCTCACGTGACCCAACGAGGTCAGAACATAATGCAGGGGCGGCACTCACTACTAATACACCTGTGGGTAATCATGATTTGAATAATCAGATTCAATCATCTGCATGTTACCCATTTAATTTTGGTGTTGCTTCCCATTGCCAGGAATGTAAAAGTCTATTTCAGAAAGAAAGCACTATAATTCTGAAGTGCGGACATCCTCTTCCTGCTGTGAGTCTCTCGGCGCATGACTGCACTGGTACCCTTATATTCAACAGAGGATTGGTAAATGGTACTCTAGTATCAGTACTAAAGGATTCAGGTTCAACAACTGTTGGAATTAGACAGTCATTGGTTCACCCGTCTTTGTCAACTGGTGAATTTGTGAAATGCATTACGTTTGCAGGGACTGTGGAATTTTACCCCACAGCTATAGTTAATATTCATACTCCATTCTTTTCAGGGAAAGTTAAAGTATGTTTATTAAATAATCCAGTCGCTGATCTCACGGTGGGTCGCATCCACGGGAGCAAGAACTGCTCACCAGAAGAAATTGAGGAGTGGGAACGACGACATAAGTTTACTGCAAATGCAAGCAATGCTATGATACGGCTACCTGCCAGTAATTTCCACACATGTGGCACAGTATTTTCCAGCTTTGGTCTCTGTACCATTTTGGAAGATGATAAGGGTACTCCTCATACTGATGATAACAATGATATCCTAATTGATAATCCTATAAGTAAGGATTTTAACAATACATGTACAACAGTTGTCGCTGGGATTGACATTGTTGTACCTACATCTTATGATGTACCTTTACATGAGTACACGTCTGTTACAACTACAACCTCGCACACGTACTTTGTATTCCCGTTGTGGCCTTTGATCACAGGGATACTCTTATCATTTTTTATAACATGCTCCAAGGTGGTTAATTACTTATTTTCCATTCATTGCCCACTTCTTTTTAACAGACTATTGTTGGTTATTTTGTTCCTTTTTGTCTTTAATAAGATGTCTGGTGCTCATTGCAATACTCATGAGACAGTGATACTTCATTCTACTAATGACATGCCTATGCATTTCATGTCACAGCCTGTGATGACTCGGCAAGTCCAGTCACCATTAGGTATATTTCCTATGAATATGCTCAAAGAATTTCATACACGACCTGAGCATTTACAGTCTATTTTTCATGACATGGAAGACAATGTTACTGGTTGTTGTCACTATTCTGATCTGTCGGTAATTCAGGAGGAGGAATCTTCCTTTCCTGACATTCACATGTCTTTACCTTTACTTGCTTTGAATTCTACAGAATCTTGGCGAGATGTTGAGATTTCAACGTCCTTAACTTCTCAACAACATTGCCAAATATCTAACTTACTTGAATCTTTTTCGGATGTTCTTACTGACCAACCTGGTCGAACATCAGTTATTTCTCATGATATCATCCTTACTGATGATATTCCTATCCGTCTACGACCGTATCCTATTCCTTTACATTATCAGGATAAAACTGCTCAAGAGTTAGATCAGATGGTGAAATTGGGAATTATTGAAGTAAGTAATTCGCCATATTCATCTCCATTGGTTATTGTCCGTAAAAAGGATATTAATATCCGATTATGCGTAGATTATCGCAAATTAAACGCTAAATCTATTTCAGATGCCGAACCACACCCACGTCTTGACGATATACTTGCTCGTCTCGCTAATGCTATCCTATTTACAAAAATTGACTTGACAAAAGGTTATTGGCAAATCCCATTAACCGAACAAGCTAAACCTTTTACTGCGTTTTCAAATCCACGTGGATTATTCCAGTGGAATGTTATGCCTTTTGAGCTGATGAACGCACCAGCCACATTCATTCGCATGATACGAAAAATTTTGTCCCATAGAACTGATATCATAATACACATAGATGATATTTGTTTATTCAGTTCATCTTTTCATGAACACTTTGTAGGACTTCGTTCTTTATTGGAAACTCTTCGTTTCCATAATCTTACTGCTAAACCTACTAAGGTACAAATACAATTTAGGAACTAACTGTTCTAGGACATACTATTGGTTCTGGTCAACTTCAGACCATACCTCAGAATGTGTCCAAAGTTCTAAATTTATTTATTCCTCATACCAAGAGACAAGAAAGAAGTTTGTTATGATTAGTACAATATTATAGCCGATTTGTCCCTAACTTGTCTGATATCACAGCTGTCCTTTCGTCGTTATTACGAAAGGGCATGCCAATAAAAGTAAAGTGGAATAAAGATACTCAGGTAGCTTTTGAGAAAATGTTTAATTCACCTCCTATTTTGAGGTTGCCTGATACTTCCAAAAATCTTTATACTCCGAACAGACGCGAGTAATGTTGGCTTGGGAGCTGCGCTGTTACAGGACTACAATGGTACACTGCATCCTACCCTCTACATATCAAGAAAGCTGTCGGATGCAGAGAAGAAATATTCAACAATCGAGAAAGAGCTTTTGGGAGTTGTATGGGCTATTCAAAAGCTGGAGCGGTGTTTGCTTGGTGCTCCATTCATCATTCAAACTGAACAACGCTCAGTTTCGGCTTCGAAACGTGCCAACCATAAAAATAAAAAATTGACAAGATTTTCCATTATATTACAGCCATACCCATTCGAGATTCAACACATCTGAGGTTCGGACAATATCGTGGCTGACGTGTTATCCAGAAATCCAACTTCCATACCTGAAGCCTAATCGTTACACCGAAGACATTTGTTTAATTCCTGTCATTGCTTGTCAAGAAATCAAGATCGATTGAATTCAGAAAGTGTACATAAAGACAACCTTATTTCGAACCAGAAAGTGTACATAAAGACAACCACGTTCAAACTAGAAAGTGTACGTAAAGACAACCTCGTTTCAACCAGAGATTGTACAGAAGAAAAGACTGTCTCTTTCGCAGCCTGCAATGGCTTTTGTATGGACAAAAATGTGTTATTTAATTGCTAAATATCTCACGGGACATTTCGGAGATATATGATGATGCGGAAATCAATCTTTCACCATGTGTTCGTTTTGTGACTATGTAACTCACAACTTCCACAATTCAAGTAACTACCAGGATGGATTACTACTGTATTAATACATGGAACTTTAATTTAGTTGATGGAGCTACTCTTTCTTATTGACGAGTGTGAATTTAACATTGACATAGTACTGCTCCGAACATTCTACATGTCAAGGATTCTGATATTTCCAGGATTTGAAACTTAACTGACTTTTATTGTGATATTGTATTTTAATGTATTATTGCATTGTGTCTTTCTGCATAGTTGATATTTAAATGTTAGTTAATTAGGAATGACTTACTATTATATTTCGACAGATTAAGTAATGTCTTGTCTTTACTTCTCTTTGATTAGTAATAATTTTGAATAGATAACACACAAATTCTTTGTTTGCTTTATGCTATTCTTCCTTACTTCCCTCTATTCTTTTTCGTTCCAAAATCTTAGGACTAAATTAACTTAAATTTTTTCAGTCATACTTTTAAAGAAAAAAAAATCGTGTCTCGATTTTTTTCAACCTACCGGGGGAGGAATTTGTTAAAGATGATTTATCATGTATTTTACATGTTGACCATGTTTAGTTCTGTTATCAGTTAATCTACGTGCTAACAGTTCTATTCGTGGCCAGCATGATGTATTTTGTACTTGTATAAATGTTAAATGAACGCGATATTAGTCTGACGTCCCATGTGTATGATGACGTCATTTTGGTGCTTAACATAATTTATGCAAACCATTAGACGGGGCCTTTCGTTATCAGATTTTGATCAAGAAGGACGTCAAAGCTGTTGCTCCTTATTTTAAGAGAATCTACTCTTCTAGGTGGCTGCATATTGTACGAAGGTCGCCACTCACTGATATTATATATGATTCCGAACAGAAGGATTGAGTTCGAGGAAGTATTTTCACAGAGAAGTATTGCTATCGCAATTTAATATATATATAAATATTAACTCCACGACTCGGGTTCGATACTTCAGTGATCCATGATGGCATTGCGAAGTAAATATTCCAGATGTGTGATGTTCCAAGGAGGACTGTAGGAGCTTCAACTTATTAATGTAATTCATGCTTTCAAATGAACTTGTTTAATGTCATAATAAATATGCCGGTATTTGTGGACCCAAAAATCAACCAGGTGTTGGAGTCCGTGCATGAACTGTAATTTTCTTGACAACCCCAAACCATACGCAAACATCCATAAGCACGATACTCAAGATTATTAACCATCCATAATAGTCCTAAAAGAAGCTTCAACAGATATATGGGCTGATTTCATAGCGTGGATTCTTAAGGGGAGAGGCACGACGAGTTGCTTCCCCTGCCTCGTCCGTCGATAAATAATTCCATGTTCTTTGAAAAATGTTCGCACTGAAGCGTGGGTTGTCTGTATATAACTGTGTTTAGAGTACGTCGCCAGTGTAATGTCATTCATCTGCTCTTGTCGTAACTCTATTTTACTACATAGAAATGATGAGTTGAGGTACGAGCTATCCAATGTTGGATGTTGGATGTTCTGCTCAAATTCTTTCTTCGTAGTTTTATGGTTTTCATCAATCTGGTTGTCCGGGTTATGGCGAACAGAGCCATCTCTCAAAAACTGTCAAATTTCCTGTCGCATACCTGGCCAGAAGATGTTCAAGGAGACCTTTTTTCCAGGGCACGCAATCCTTTTAGGTGTTCCCTACCCGTCTGTAAGCTAAACTTTTATCTCTGTAAAATGCTCCCTGAGGAGTATGGGAGTAATTACCATACAACTTAGAAAAGCATTGCTTTAGGGATTTATCATCCCTTTGTGCCTTCTTCAGCTCCGATATGTTCATCCCGAAATCACCCCGGCTAGGGATGAGAGTTCAGGGGCCACTTGGGCGTGTCTTGTGTTCTCTCTCTCTTTTGTATCGACCTGGGTTTCTGTGGAGAATCCCCAAGGAAGACATATTTTCTCCCTAAAATAAGAGTATAGACTAAGTCGTCTACTGCTGCGGCATAAATTTTGCCCCGCACATATCTGGTTGACACACCAATCTCCGCAAATGGAAGAATCATAGGCTCTATGCTCTTCCGTGGCCCCTGTATTTCTACAGTTTTACCAGTGTATTGGTGAGCCTTCGCCAAAGATGGGGAAACTAGAGCTGAGTACTTTAAGCCCGAATCATATAAACAAAGTACTGTGTGGGCACCAACAGTTACTTGTTCACTAATTTCATTGGGGTTTTGGTTGAGTACCTGGAAACCACGGTTCCTTGTCGATCCTGTCAGCAGGCAAGCGACGTTATAAGGGCCTATTTTAGGCCTCTTACAGTCGAGGTGAAATGTGTGTCATTTGTGCACACTTTGCACCATCGCCTTTCAGTTCCTTGGGGTGAATCGCCCTGATTCTGCTTGTGGTGATCCTGTGGTTGTTGTTGTTGGACAGTTTTGTGTGAGGTGTTGGTCGTACTCTTGGATTCAGTGAAGGGGCACTCCTCTCGTTTGGGGTGACTGTCGTGTGGGTGCCTGTTAGACGGGTTCACTTCCGACTGGGCGCTCTAGTACCCATCAACAATCAGTACTAGTTGATCAAGAAATTAGGCCCCATGCTCCGCCAGGAACCTTCTCATGTCAGGAGTGAGCAAGTCCTGGAACTGCTCCACGATTATCATCTTTTGTAGTCCTTCGTACGATTCGTCGAAGGCACTGAGGGAGCCGCATTTCTCAAAGTACATAGCCAGACGTGTAGCAAACTGCTTAAACGACTCATCTTTCTGCCTCTTGGCTTCACTGAACATGCTCTGAAACGTATGTGCGTTCAATTGAAAACGTCGCGGCAAGGCTTTCTTTAACAAGTCATAATTGTTGTTGTCTTCCGGGGCAATTTTCAGAAAGACATCGTAAGCAGGTCCTCTCAGGCTCTGAGATTGCTTCATGTTGTATCTCTCCCTATCTAAGCCAAAGGTGGCAGCTAACGACTCAAACCTAGCAAGATAGATATATGTTTCCTCCGAAGCCTTAGAGTAGACATCTAGCTGACAAGAGGCCTCGCTCTGAACTGCCGCGTGAGAGATTTTCGCACATCACTACCTTGAGAACTCCCCGACCCATTAGTGCTAGAGCTAGATTCGATTCTTCTTCCCTCGACCTATAATTCCTTCAGTCGGATCTGGTGGGCTCTCTCCTTTTCAGCCTTATTCTCTTCGAAAGCTCTGTGCTTTTCTCTCTGCTGCTTCCTGTTCTGCTTTGGCCTTTTCGTGCTCCATCGCCAATTTTCTCTCTTCCCTTTCAGCGATTTTCTCTGCTTTCTCGTGATCTTTGGCTGCTCTCTCCTTGGCTTCAGCAATGGACGGTTCCCTCTTTTAATTATTTTAGTGAAGATTTGGGTTTTATAAATTATTGACTTTACTCTCACAACTCAAGAGTAACTGATTTCGGTTTTCCAAGGGTCTACTTTCGAACAAGATTACTCTTGGTAGAGTGGTAGAGAGAAGGATATTGAGCTTCACGTCTCAAAGGAATCTTCACAAGATATTCCAGAAGTCAAGAACAATACTACATGGGTGATAAGGGGCGCTTAAGGATATATTTCTGGCATCCCTGTTTAAGTTATAGTGTTGAGACCTCCGGGCAACGCCGGGTACTTCCAGAAGAATGAAAATATTATTATTATTATGTGCTGCGCTGATATAGGTGATCAGCAGGTCGGGCTTACAGGTGACCAACTAGGTGTGTGTGTGTGAAGCTATCAAAGGACGCGAATGCATGTGGTTCTGGAACAAACACGAACAATCACACACCATAATGCACATAACAGGTAACACTGCGAACTCTGGTAAACCTCCTAGTCAGAAGAATGAAGAGACGGCTGAAACGTCTATACACTGTTTATTATACTGCTACAAGCATCGAAGGTTCGAAAGAATTCTGGATCATATATTTTTAAACCAGTCAAGGGAGATAACCAATGTCTGGCCTGTACATACCAGTATTACAACGTGTAAACTCCCCTTGACTACAAAATATTAAAATCTGTCTTAACAGTCTACACCGACCCCCCGGGAAAAAAATTATAACATCATTTTTTTTTAAATTACATCAGCAAAAAACAAGAGGTCGGTATAGTTCTAATATCCGCATACAAGAATTCACCTATGTAAAGTTCTATGAATACATCGACAAAAAATATAAACAGCAAGTGTAAAGTAAAAAATGAAGCATACAAAGTAATCAGCCAAGTATACAAATATAATAAGTTTCAAACCAAGTAAAGTATAGACAGATAATGGGACAACCATACGCAGTACGTCAACCTCAAAGAAGTATGAAGTATATGAATGTATAAATTCGCCATGAAACCATAAGTGAAAAGAGAAAAGTGAAGAAAGATCATATGACATACGAGAGGAAAGAGCAGTGTCGTAGTTTTTTGATAGGGGAATTAAGACTTGGGTTGGTCCCTTCTGAATAGATTAGACTAAGTGATTGTCCCAGTGAGAGATAAAAATAGAAATAGGTTTCCACGAGTGAGATGGTAGGAATAATAGAGGCTGTCCCTGAAATCGAGCAATCTTCTCTCTCTCAGCCTATCTTCTACAACAGATTTAGAGGAGTCAGACAGTCTATCATAATATATATATATTAAATATACATATATATCTCCACTCACATATACACACACATATAAGTGACGACAGTTAGGCGCACACACGTGGGAAAACTATAACAATGGAAATATAGATAATTGGGACCGAACTGACAAACACACTGATTAAGTTTAATTGAATTTTAATTATCATACTAAAATTCCATCTCAACACATAAAAATTACATCAAGCATATAGTCATAAAGTCAATGAATTGCTACAAGAATGATAGACCCACAGTTATGATCTTTTCCCTCGATGTATAGCCCACAGTCCCGTCAGAAGAAAAGTGATACCCCCAAAGAGTAACGGATACATCTGCTGTAGTCTAATGATTTCCCCTTAAAGGTATGAACAGACTTTGATACTTTAATCTATCCTAAGCAAAAATATTGTTAGCAACAAAACTTGCATAAAGAAAATTTAAGACAGCCAACAATGGGTGCCAAAATACAACAATAAAGGAATCACTCAGTCCTGCATTCAATCTATTCAGTCAGTCGTGATCACGTACTTTCATGCATACGTACAGCTATGGTAGCAACTTCTGGAAACACAATTTTTAGGACATGCACATACACACTCTCCAATGCTAGCCTTGGCCAAGAGAACCCCAGTTCCAAAAAGACGGGTTGAATTCACTGCTTCAGGGAAACGTTTTCTTGGTTATTCTTATTTAGGACGGGATGTCTGTTTAAGTCACATTAAAATTGTTCAGGCACAAACGTTAACAGCGAGCACAGTGTCAATATCTTAGGTTTCTAGAAATGAGGAATGTCAGGTAACTGCCATCTCTCAGAATAGTACTTTATTTGGTCACACCACCACTGGTCAAAACTACGTCGGAATGTTATTGATAGTGATATTTACTTGCCACAAGGGCTGAAAATGTACTTGAGAGTTTGTGAAGAAATATGATCTGGCTCAGAGGCACAGTATAAGCATTTAGTCCTTAAAAACCGTTAGTGAGAGTTGTACTCTGTCTATTTATGGAGACACACGCACTGTCAGACAGGTATAACTTGTAAACCCACGTGGTTAAAGGTAAAATGTGTCTTCTCTCAATTGTACTCAAACGCTGGCAAAATTGGGTTACCCCAGATTTCACTGAATAAAGAAAAACACATATATAAAATACTTATACATACTATGTACTCTGTTATAACTTACATTATAAACTGCAAGCGTAGAGCTTGTCTTATCATTTAACACTCCCGTGAAATAAGTTATATTAAAAAAATCAATCATCATGAATTAGAAATACATACGTATTTCGTCAATACTCAATGATGAATCGATGACTAAGAACTAAACCACTTCGACCAACTAAATGCCATCATCTATCAACAGAGATTCTTAGGAATCGAAATTCACTTCGACCAACTAAAAGCCATCTTCTATCAACATAGATTCTTAGGAATCGAAAGTAGGTTGTTCTAGTCTTGACTGCGAAGTTACTGAGTGAATGAAATCTAAAACTCCGGTTAAGATATACGAAACAGACAAAGGGTCCCATATTATTTCGAACCCCCCCCCCCCCCCCCGTATTTCTTTCTTCTCTTAACACTTACGTAAACCAAGAGATTGCCATAAACTGCCATTTCGCGTCTTTGACACCTCCGTCTAAGAAACTGGCCGTAGAGTGCCGTGTCAGATGGAAATGCTAGACGAATGTCTCATTTCTGGTCGAGGCAGATGGCAGTTTCCACACCTCGCCGGGAACTCTAGCCGAAGAAACTCGCGTGACAGATGAAAATGTAGACAATTGTCTGCATCTATGTCTGGCGAAACGAATTATCACACATTCCGTCTACCTGCCGCGACTGACATCTGATGTAATCAAATGCGTTCTCAGTAAGAGAAAAGAAACAGGTAAACGTTAGAATGGGAAAATAATATATTTTTCACAAACGAACGAATGCGAAAAATACAGGAAAAGGATAAAAGAGCGATAATAAAGTAGAGGACACGGGTAGAAAAGAAAAGTATATAGGAAATTTATTGATCATAAATCTCTATGCGACAAGCAGAAATGAAGGAAAGTAATGCCATAAAATTAAAGAAAACAGCAATATGTCATGATAAACAATTACACGAAAGAGTGTATTGCAAAAATGAGCTACATCATATTTTAACACAACACTCTCTAATAGACTGTGCTATAACAATATACAATATTCAACATTATCTGCCATAACAAATGAGCTCCATATATAAGATGAGTCCCGTATTCTTAGAATGTCCCATGGTAAGAAGACATCAAGATCTAGTGTAGAGTCACACTGCCGATAAGTTAAACTGGACCAGCAAATCTTGTGAAATATATCAGTAGACGGTTGAAACCAACTATATAGCCGTACTGACACTCATGGAAAAGCATACACTGAGAAAAAATACAAATGAAATCCTTGTTTGATAAAGGAAAAAATGTTATGATATACAACAATTAATTTTAATTTATCGAATGTGGCCGTATAAACTTCCGACCCCTGTATGGTGATGATCAAACCTTCCTCTTTTACACTAGAAAAGGTAACAGAGAAAGTAGCACAAACTAATTTAGAATCATGAATTACACAGGGTCATAAAAGTGTTTTAGCGGTGTGTGATAATGTATAATAGAGTCATGAAATCTTATAAGCAAATCTAGAAGATGGTAGTGTGTAATGATGTAGAGAAAAGTCATCAATATCCACATGATACCCACGTCAAAAGGCAAATGCAGAAGATGGTAATGATGACTAAGAGTGTCATGATGGCTGACAATCTGAGATTTTGCGCAGGACAAAGGAAATGCAGTTGACAAAGGCGTACATCTCCAAGGCTGACCTGAAGTCATAGCCTGTGTACTGGGCAAGGAAAAAAGCAAGAAATATACCATAAAGGTGTAAAAGCAGATAATAGTAAACTTAGACCTACGTCGAAGTCTAAAAGAAAAGCAGTAAGTACGACAAAACGTCGTAAAAGACGAAGATACTGAGCTAGCCGGCCCAGTAAGAAAAGTAAAAATACTCATAAGGTATAGATATTTACTGACAATTAAGTTCGTACATGTAGCAGAGAAAACACTAGTCATTGCAGTAAAGGAGTTGCAATCAACGTGACTGGATATAGATTCAGTCGTAGCAATAGAATTAGTGTCTGTGTCAGACAAAATCGAAGGATCTTCTTCTACAATAGTAGTTACAGAAGAGTCAAAATTAGAATAACGACGTACTAAGGTATGTCGTACTGGGCTAAAAGAAGCACCAAAATTAGCATGATGAACAATTGTATCATCAATACTTCCAAAGGTTGTTACAGCCGGGAGTTGTAGTGAGGATAAGCTCTCACTGCAGATAAATGCTTCTATGGCACGAGCCTCAAGCAGCCTCTGACAACCAAGTCCAGCTCCCGGCCTTCACGTGTGGCTCAATTTGAGCCCGGCGGAACTGTTTTCACTAACGGGAGAAGGGGCAAAGGCGAGCGACTGGCGCCTTAAAACCAGCAGCTTCGGGCAGATAGGGCTCGTGATCCTTGGTTGGTAGCTTATCTAAGAGAAGGAACTCTGAATTCAAACCACCGCTGCCTTGCGGGAATATCCATTTGTGCAATTGGCTTCGGGAGTAAACCCTGAGGATAAATCCGGAGTCGGAATCCCTAAGGCAGTCTAATGTCGATTCGACATTATTCTGGCAACTCCTGCGACGTGGCTGGTACCAAACTGTATCGACTACTGCCGTTCCTTTGGATCTACCAGCTGTGTGGAGAGGGGGAACGTGCTGCATGGGCAACAGCTTGATCTCCATATAACTGTGCCCAAGCTCGCGCCCTGGAGAGGACACTCCAGCTTCACCCTATAGATGTCGACAAAACACGGGAAGTAGCAGTTACCGGTTATAAGCATTTTGCTTAATTGGCGTAAAGCATGGCGCCAGGGGCTACTTCCGACAGTGGGAGAGGTTCTAGGATCTCACTGGACAGCTACCGCCCGCTTCAAGCTGGGCAGCCCCCAGTCAATAAGGTGTTGTCCCGCCACTGTCTGCTTTCCCCATTGGGTGCATGGGGATTAGGGTCAAACCCGAACTGTGGACAGAAAATTTTAAATAAGCAAACTCTCAGATTGGGATGCTGGAACGTCCGGACTATGTTGACTGGACTATCCGAAAACCTACAGGACATAAACGATGTAAGGAAGACAGCCATAATTAATGATGAGCTTAAACGACTTCAGGTGGATATAGTTGCACTTCAGGAAACGCGCCTGGCGGACTCTGGAACGGTGAGCGAGAAGGACTACACATTGTATTGGCAAGGGAAAGATCTTAATAAAACTAGAGAACACGGAGTAGGTTTTGCGGTCAAAAAATCCCTAACTAAAATGGTTGAACCAGGCGAGAATGGATCAGAATGCCTGTTCACGCTCCACCTGCAAACTAGCACAGGTCCAATCACCCTTGTCAGTGTGTATGCTCCTACTCTGTACTCTGCCTCAGAAACTAAAGATGAGTTCTACGAGAATCTAGCAGCAGTCATCAAAAGCATACCTAGACAAGAACAGCTTGTTCTCCTTGGTGACTTTAACGCTAGAGTGGGTTCTGATAATGTTTCATGGATTTCATGTCTGGGCAGGTTTGGTATTGACAAGATGAATGAAAATTGACAACGGCTCTTAGAGCTGTGTGTCCACCATGACCTCTGCGTAACCAACACCTACTTTCAGACAAAACCCCAGCATAAGGTGTCATGGAGACACCCACCATCCAAGCACTGGCACCAACTGGACCTGATTCTCGTCAGAAGGCCACTTCTCAGGTCTGTGCTGTCCACGAGCTCGTACCATAGTGCAGACTGTGATACAGATCACTCCTTGGTTTGCTGCAAAATCAGAGCACAACCAAGAAAACTCTATCGTGTCAGACATGAAGGGAAACCACGCATTGATACCAGCAAGATGTCAGACCCTTTCATGATCGCTCAATTCACTGCGACCTTCAAGAAAGTGCTCAGCAGCCTTCAGCATGGTGATACTATTACAAAGAACTGGGAGCATCTACGGAACACCATTCAAAGTACTGCACATGCCACCTTTGGTAAGAAAACGGCAAAGTCAAATGACTGGTTTGATGCTTCATCAGATGTGATGGCAACTGTCATTGAAGCTAAGCGCAGTGCTATGAATGAATACAAACGTTCACCGAGTGCTAGAACCATACAGATCCTGAAGGCTACGAGAAGCAAAGTTCAACAAACTGCTCGACGCTGTGCAAATGACTATTGGCTCCAGCTCAGTGAGAGCATCCAGATCGCAGCGCAAACAGGCAACATTAAACAAATGTTTGACGGTATAAAGAAAGCACTTGGCCCCCAAAAAAGCAAGACGGCACCGCTAAAAACCATCAGCGGAGAGAAGCTAACCGATAAGGGTAAGCAGATGGAGAGGTGGGTCGAGCACTACTCTGAGCTTTATGCTAGAGAAAATACCGTTACGCCTGCAGCCCTTGATGCTGTCAAATGTCTGCCAACTATGGAGGAGCTGGATGCCGAACCAACATTAGAGGAACTCAGCAAGGCCATTGATAGCTTGGCCTCTGGCAAAGCACCAGGCAGTGATGGGATTCCTCCTGATTTAATCAAATGCTGTAAGAGCACGCTATTACATCCCCTGCATAGGATGCTGTGCCAGTGCTGGGAAGAGACAACTATTCCTCAAGACATGCGAGATGCCAAGATTGTAACACTGTACAAAAATAAAGGAGACAGAAGTGATTGCAATAACTACAGAGGCATCTCTCTTCTTAGTATTGTTGGTAATGTTTTTGCCAAAGTCATCTTAATGCGACTACACAAGTTAGCTGAGCGCATATATCCAGAGTCACAGTGTGGATTCCGAGCTGGTAGATCAACAACAGACATGATCTTCTCTGTCCGCCAGCTTCAGGAAAAATCAAGAGAGCAGAAAAGGCCTTTATATATCGCCTTTATAGACCTCACAAAAGCATTTGACCTGGTTAGTAGGGATGGACTCTTCAAAATCCTCCTGAAAATAGGCTGCCCTTCTAAAATGCTGGAAATGATAAAGTCATTCCATGACGACATGAAGGGAACAGTCCAATATGCTGGAAGCACGTCACAGCCCTTTGACATACGAAGCGGCGTTAAACAAGGCTGTGTTCTGGCTCCGACCCTCTCTGGATCTTCTTTGCCTTACTCTTGAAACATGCATTCAGAGATGCAACTGAAGGAATATGCCTTCACACTAGGTCAGATGGCCGTCTGTTTAATCTTTCAAGGCTAAAGGCAAAAACAAAAATCAGAAGGGTCACTATAAGAGACTTGTTGTTCGCTGATGATGCTGCAGTCGTCACTCAAAGCCAACAGGAGCTTCAGAACTTGATGAATCGCTTCACTAAAGCATGCAAGGACTTTGGCCTCACTATCAGTCTAAAGAAAACGAATGTGCTGAGTCAGGATGCGGGTGCTGCACCAGTTATCACTATCGATAACTATGAATTGGTAGTGGTGCACCACTTCACATACCTAGGGTCTATCATCAATGACAAACTCTCACTGGATACAGAAATCGACAGCCGCATTGGCAAAGCTGCAGCTACCTTTGCCCGCCTCACATCGCGTGTTTGGCGAAACTCCAAACTCATAATGAACACCAAAGCTGCGGTATATAATGCCTGCGTCACCAGTACACTCCTATATGGCAGCGAGACCTGGACGACCTATGCTCAGCAAGAAAGAAGACTCAATACCTTCCATTTACGGTATCTACGCCGCATCCTCGGCATTTCGTGGAAAGATAAAGTGACAAATGTCGAGGTGTTGTCACGTGCTGGCCTTCAAAATATGTACACACTGCTTAGACAGCGCAGACATCGCTGGCTTGGCCATGTTCGCCGCATGGAAGATGGTCGCATCCCAAAAGATATCTTCTACGGACATTTAGCAGATGGCAAGAGAACAGTTGGGCGACCACAGCTGAGGTTCAAAGATGTGAGCAAGAGAGATATGAGGGCACTGGACATGGATCCAGCAACATGAGAGGATGAAGCTGCCGATCGCACTAAGTGGCGATACTATTTACGGCGCCACCTCAGATTGGGCGAAGAGAGGCTCACACAACAAGCAGAGGAGGGGAGAAAACGTCGAAAGGAGCACCAGGAAAAGAAGCAGCTGAGGGCTGTCACCTCAGTGGGGAAACGATTTTGGCATAGTTCCTAAGGTGGAAGCAGTAAGGTTATGTTGCCGTTCCCAAGCAGCAATTTGTACCGGCGTACACACCTTTACACCATGTATCTGTCCGACAGTAAGGTCAGCGAAAGGTGCTCTGAGCGAACATGCGTGTATATAACCAGTGAAAAATGATGTGGCGATGTGGACTATGGCAGTCGGAAAAGTTTCAAGTGTCCCACCAAATGTCACTCATTTCACCAATTTACCTGTTGCATGGATGGACTAGAGACTGTCTAATTTCAACAGTTGCTCATCCAGAATCAAAGAGAACAGACTGGATTATTATTCACAAACCCCTTATGTAGAGTAAGAGACCCTCTTCCATCATGCGCAGCTAAGGCAGGAAGAGGAGGTAGAGGATGACCGCAACTTAAGGTAGTTATAGCTGTAGGTTGGAACAAATTTGTGCACTCCGGGCACTAAGATGCTCTCTCGAAATCGAAAGCAGAGCAAGCGATAGTGTTAGAGGCGCTATTATTATTGTTACCTTGATTATTAACCTGGGGCTCTTGTTGAGCAGAGTTAGCCTGGCGATGCGATCTATTATTATTTGATGACCTACTATCATATCGCGATCTATCATTTTGAGATCTACCGTCATATCGCGATCTCTCGCGACTATTATCTCTGTTGGAAGCATTGTTATTTGCTCTATTGAAACTATTGTTCTGATTTGAACCCCAGTTAGCATTGTCGCGATTGTCATTTTCCCTTTGATCAAAATTTCTATAAGATGGGCTTTGTTGTCTCCGAGAAAAATCGTTATAAGGTTGATAACCTCTATTGTAGTTACCTCTTCCAAAATTTCCATAATTATTGGAACTAAAATGTTGAGGACCGTTAAATTGTCTCCAATTCCTTGAAGAAGGAGAATCGTTACGTAATAGACCCCTTTGGTTCTGTCCAAAATTACGATTATCTCTCCTACCAAAGTTTCGATCGGCATTTTGAGATTTGCGTCGAAAATTAGGACCATATGGCACTGCTGAAGCCACGGGTAAACCTTCTTCGACTTTAGAGTTGCTTACTGTTACATTTGGATGTGCCGTGACATATTTGCGACAGTATTGTTCCATATCTTTCAAATTTGGAGGCTTTCGCTCATGTAGAAGAAAAGAAAAGATTTATTAACTGACGAAATGATTTTGTCACGCAGCAATAAGTCCATAAGGGCTTCATATGTGTGTTCAGTTTTTGAAAGTTCAATCCAACTTGAAAACGTAAGGCGAATATTTGATATAAAGTCTGAAAAATCTTTCCCTGTCTCTGGCAACAGAGTCTTAAAACGCAGACGATAACCTTCTTCATCCAGTTGGTATTTTTTTAATAAGGCTACTCTGGCAACATCGTAGTTATTTTTGTCAGGACCTTCTAACATACTTATAGTATTCAAAGCGTCAACCTTAAGTATCTTCATAAGTTGCTCACAATATCCTGACTTGTCTATCTTATGAGATTCGCATGAAAGTTCAAATCTGTTTAGATAGAATGAGATGTCGTCGCTGGCAGGGTTGAAAGCAGGTAATTTAATATCATGAGGTTTAGTATTTGCCTTATTAGAAGTTTTTTGATTGTTTGTCTCATTTGTGTATTACTCATATTCACAACCTTTATTTTCTCCAGCTCCATAGCTGCTAATTCTTGTTCGTGGAGACTTTGGTTTTCTTCAGCTTGCATCTGAAGCTTTTTTTCCTCCATTTGCATTTGCTGCTGATTTTTTCTCTCCTCAGCTTCCAGTTTCTGTTTTCTCTCTTCAGCTTCTAACTTCTGTTTTTCCATCTCCATTTGGAAGTTTCTCTCATCTGCCTGCATCTGCAATCTCCTATCTTCAGCTTCCATTTTCTGTCTCTTCTCTTCAGCTTTCTGCGCCTTGGCATATTCAGCAAGTGCGAATTCTTCTAATTTCTCCGCAGTCTTGCCAAGGGATTTCCCTTGTGCAATGAAATAATCCAAAGTAGACATTATGCTGGATTATATGAGATAAATACCTTGTGTAATATTTATTATTTGAGAAACTCACTTTATCCCAACTCAGTGGGTGACAAGTCTTTGCCCAAGAACTTGTATAATTACTTTACTTATCAATAATATAATTAATCACCTCTATATTTATTGTGCATAACAATATTGACAGTGTATAACAACATATACAGTACAGAGAAGAATAACAAAGACAAGATATAAGCACAAATGGCCACGTTCGCAGGAATCAACTAAACAATGAAGCAAAATAAAGCAAACAATATTGCAAAACTGCAAAAAGTTTACAATACAAAAGAAAAAACAGTGTATAACGAATATAACTCAAAGATAGCAAGGGGAGGCAGACACCCACAAACAAATTAATCAAGAACTAAAGAACAGAGAGAAATATAACAAAAACAACACTAAGACATCTCGTCACAGCTAAACAATAATATCACGAAAGACCAAACGTAGTGGACTAAAATACGTCAGTGTTGCGTGATAAATTCTCGCAACATCGTTTTATTTCAATATCTATTTTATAACGCAAGGGCAACAACTGCTTGAAATTTATAGTCACTTTTCTCGGTAAGCATTTGTCTTCTCGCGTTGGTATCGAATGCAGTTAAGTTTTGAGCTGTGGTCATTTTGCGCTGGACTGCGCATGACTTGTCTTGCTTCTTGGTCGATCGGTTTCCGCCCACCACTAGTGGGGTGAGCGATTTGGAATGGCGAAAGAGATGCCTCGTTGAAGAGGGGATCTCCGCTATTTTTTGTTCTGTCAGGGATGTGTAGTCCTCTTATGGATATTTCGTTTATTCTGGATAATACCTCTAGTGTATTTGCACATGCCGGGAGGCGTGATATTTCTGTATTTCTTGAAAGCAAGGTAAATTGACTTTTTCATTAACTCTATCGATTTTGGGTCGTGAGCGATTTCGATTCATAGCCTGTCTTCGAAAGTCGTCGTCACGAGATGTTTTTTCCCAGCTCACATGTCGCTGCATTGTACTGCATCGGTTGATGCATGTACCAAGGACCATTACTTGCTACTTTGTTAAATGAACTAGGTTTGGAAAACCTTTATTATCTAGAGGATATTTTTGAGGACATTATTTATACTTCGGCAGACGTGTCTGTCTTGCTGAAGTCAAACTAAGGAGAGTGAACTGATCTCATACATCTGGTTATCTCCTGGCTGTTATAGAAAAGGATGGAGTTTTTCACCTGACTACATTTACAGCACTTTGAAATATAACATGCATCTGACTCATCATTGTAATGCTGTCTACCGTCTATTGCTGTATTGAATGTTGCTGTGATAATGACTGTTTGATGTGCCTACATATTCGCGTAACCATTTTGTCACTGTGGCGTCCACAATAAAAAATGAAGAAAAACGTCAACGGCTGTTACAAGAATCATTGACTTTATACGTCGTGAGTTTACTGACGTCCTATGTGGATTGCCCTGTTATTTTTGTATGAACATTGTTTTGACTGAACACATCTGCACACCACACAAAACCAGACATGCGGATACCATCCATCATCATATGGCATCACGCATCATTTGGTGGCCATAAGCTGGTTTGATTCTGGTACCAGCAAACACGGGGTCCCTTACCCACTTCATTTTCAACAAGAATTCATCAGCATCCTTCAAGAAATTAACATTCTTCAATACAGTCAACATCTTCAAAATTTTCAAAGTACTCGGCGTTGCCCGGTAAAAGTCAAAATTTCAACTTTTTGACGGAAACAAGAATTTGACAGTACCCGGCGTTGTTACATGTTGCCGGATAACTCGGACTGCTGTTATCTTTTACGCAAGTCAAGCAAGTTGCTGCTGTCAAGGTTCCAGTGCTGTCGTTTTTGTGAAGGTCAAGTGCCGGTTGAAACGGGTTGTTTTCTGAAGAAGGCCAAGTACCGATTTCCATCAACTTACTTTTGGATTAGAAGGTCAAGTGCCGAAACAACTCAACACACAGTATTTCAGAAGCTCTTGTACCATCGTGTTAGCAGTGGAAGCAGTTCAGATGTGCCATCATCGTTGGAGCTTCGCTCTTTAGGACGTTGATTGACATCCGTTTTTTCTGCTGTTCTACGATTGGAAGCCTATAAGTTAAGTGGCCTGTTTGTATGTAAACTGTGCCCTTATACTTCTGCTGAGTCTTCTGTGTATCATCTCATTCTATATGTTATATGTTTATATGTTATTCGTATATTTATATGTTTATATTTCAGCGGGTTCTCGGTTGGGTGGTGTCTCCGTTAGATTATGCCACGTCATAGAGGTCGTCTATTGTGAGCGTTTTCTGTAAGGTTTGCAAATTTCCAATACTGGAATTTGCTAAGCGACTTCTGTTGCTATTTATGTTAGTTGTGATGACATGTTTTAATATTGTTTTCGTTATTATTTCGCATTCTTTAGTTTTGTTTTGATTTGTTTGTATTTGTTAGCCTCATCTTGACTATATTTTAGTTTCATACAACATTTTTGTTTATACACTGTGGTGTCATGTATTTTGTTTAATTCTATCGCAGATATCGTCACATTTTTTGTGATATTTCATTAATTTCTGCTTTATTTTTAGTTGATTTCTGCGAACGTTTTTGTATTGTTGCTGATCTTTGTTATTGTTTACATTGTTATTGTTTACATTGTTTGTATTGTTTACATTTTCAATGTTTACATTCTGCATGTGTTTACATAGTCATTGTTTACAGTTATAGTAATTAGTTAATGGGCTATGCTAATGCACTGTTACTACTACACTGATGATAAATGAATGATGAATAGTGTCGTGCACTATTGAATGAGAAGTGCACTTATGATCAAGAATTGATTGTTGATATTTCATATACAAGTTCTTTGATTGGAGACTTGTTTCCCACAGAGACTGGGATAATATAAGGTGATGTGAATATACAAGTGCTTAATTAAGACTTGTTACACTTAGGTTTGAAATAAATTAGTTAATTATTTCAGGTTTTGGACTTATATATTACTCATCATGTCTACATTTGAGCACTTTATTGAGCAGGGTAAATTGCTTGGGAAGACTGGTGATAAGTTAGAAGAATTTGCAACTGCTCGATATGATAAAGCAATGGAAGCTGAACAAAAGAAACTGCAGATGGAAGCTGAACAAAAGAAACTGCAGATGCAGGTGGATGAAAAGAGATTCCAAATGGAAATGGAAAAACAAAAAAGGGAATCAGAAGCTGAGGAAAGAAAACTCCAGCTAGAAGCTGAGAATAAAAGACTTGAAAAAGAGGCTGAGAATAAAAGACTTGAAAAAGAGGCTGAGAATAAAAGACTTGAAAAAGAGGCTGAGAATAAAAGACTTGAAAAAGAGGCTGAGAATAAAAGACTTGAAAAAGAGGCTGAGAATAAAAGACTAGAAATGCAGGCTCAAGCTGAAGAAAGGAAGTTACAAAGAGAGGCTGATGAGAGGAAAGCAAAAATGGAACATGAAGAAAAACTCTTAGCTTTAGAGTTGGAGAAATTGAAATTGACGAGCATGAGTAATGGTAATGATTCAAACAAGGGTTCATCTTCTGGGAAGGCTAATAATGATACTTTTAAGATTAAGTTACCAACATTTAGTCCTTCCAGTGATGACATAATGTTCTATCTGGACAGATTTGAACAAGCATGTACAGCTCATAACATAGACAAAGCAAAATATGTTTATCAGTTATCAGGGATACTGACAGGTAAAGCTCTAAGTATATTAAATATGGTGGATGAACCTGACAAGAACAATTATGAGGTTGTCAGGGCCGCTTTGTTAAAGAAATATCAGCTTAACGAAGACGGCTATCGTCTACAATTTAAAAACATGTTACCTGAAAATGGAGTTGAATTCTCCGAGTTTATTGCAAGAATACGCATTACTTTCTCACGATGGGTTGAACTATCTAAGACGGAAAAAACTTATGAAGGACTTATGGACTTAATACTTAGAGACAAAGTCATGTCGTCTGTCAATGAGTCTTTCCTTGCTTTCCTTCATGAACGTAAACCTAAAACAATAAAAGAAATGGAAGATTTCTGTTGCCAATACGTAACTGCGCACCCACACATAACCATGGGTAACTCTAAGGTGAAAGAAGGTTTACCAGTTGCTTCGGCAGCTCCGTATGGCCAAAACTTTGCTCGTAGATTCCTACAAAATTTTGATAGAAAGAGTAGCGGTAATTTCTGTCAAAATCATGGAAATCAATTTCATGGTGATTCTTCTTCGAAGAATTGGAGACAACCTGATAGTACTCGTTACTATCACCCTAATAATTATAAGCATTACAAAAGAGGATATGGTAATAGAGGTTATTCCTGCCGAAGACCTCAGAACCAAACAAATAGATGTTCGCATCAATGTGAACATGATAGTAATCGTGGAAACTGGAATTCGAACCAGGATAACAATTACAATAGAGACAATAATAACTGCAGAGATAATAATAACTTTGATAACTTCAGAGGTAATAATAGTCGGGGTAGATCTCAACACAAAAAAAAGAGATATCAGCAGGCTAATGCTGTACAACAGGAAACTGAGGGAGCCTGTAATCATGTTGTTGATAGTAAAAACTTTGACGCTGTCACTGGTTCTGCTTTTGACTTTGAGAGAGCAAACAAATGCCCCCAATGCAGTACTTTATTCGAACCGGGTACCATAACTACTTTGAGTTGTGGTCACCCACTTCCCGCTCTTCCTGCTGCTGTTGCGCATGACGGGAGGGGTTCTTTAATCCTACATAAGGGTCTTGTTAATGATACTCCGGTCTCACTACTTTTCGATTCCGGATGCACCACTATTGGTGTTAGACAATCGCTTGTAGATCCATCTTGTGCTACAGGAAGGGTTATTAAATGTGTCACATTTGGCGGCACTCTAGAAAAATATCCTACTGCTGTAATTCGCATTGCCACTCCTTTCTTTACTGGAGATGTGCATGCTTGTCTCTTACCTAATCCTATTGCGGACCTTATTATTGGTCGTATTCACGGAGTTAGGGAGTGTACCCCACAGCAGATTGCTGCTTGGGAAGATAATAACATGCAAGCTACAAATGCAGTAGTTACAAGAGCACAAGCTCTACAAACACCCGAAACTTCACTGAATAGTGATAATGAAGTTGATAGCCAAGATAGTCACTTAGTAATCACTCGTGACTCTTTCATAAAATTGCAAGAAGAAGATCCTTCTTTAAAAAAATTCTTCGTTCTTGCGAAGAAAGGTGATCCGAATCAGGATACAAATAGAAAATCTTGGATTGCAATGAGAAACGGCGTACTTGTACGTATGGTACAAGATTCGACTACGTCGGCACATTCGCAAATTCTTGTTCCCAAGAGCATGAGAGTCCAAATATTACAACATGCTCATGACTCGCAATGTGCTGGACATATGGGTTTTGCCCGTACGAAGTCGAGAGTCCTTGCGGCTTTCTTTTGGCCTTTTGTCAATAAGGACATTCGTATTTACTGCCGATCATGCAAGGTATGTCAGGAGGTCAAATCTAGAGGACCACGACATGCTGCACCTATCCAGGCTGCTGACATTCCTATTCGGCCGTTTCAGAAAATGGCCATAGATATTATTGGCCCTTTTAAGGTCAAGTCGGCCAGAGGACATCAGTTTATCCTTACATGTGTCGATATGTGCACACGTTGGCCAGAGGCTATTCCTCTTAAGAGCATATCTACTACAGATATCGCAGATGCTCTTTGGTTGATATTTTCTCGCTTGGGTTTCCCCAGAGAAATATTGTCAGACCATGGCACTCAACTCATATCTGACACTATGTCACAGGTAATGTCTACCTTACATATTGAACGATCTCTCAGTAGTATCTACCATCCTATGTCTAATGGGTTAGTTGAGCGTCTGAATAGAACGCTCAAGACTTTGCTTGGTAAGATAACTGAAGATCATCCTCAAGATTGGGACAGGGTTTTACCCGCGGCTCCTCTCTTTGCCTATAGAGAAGTCCCTAATGAACACACAGGATTTTCTCCCTTCGAACTTGTCTTTGGCGCGCGTCCACGCGGCCCTATGTCTTTATTACACGATCTCATCACTGCCGATGATATTAGCGATGAAACTCAATCCTCATATGAGTATGTCATTGCTCTTAGACAAAAGATCATTGAGGCATGTAAGCTAGCAACTGCTTCATCAGAAATTGCTAAAGAGAAGGCAAGGCAGTTTGCTAACAAGAATAGATGTCTACGACAACTTTGTCCAGGTGACAAAGCATTCGTCCTACTCCCCAGTAGGGAAAATAGACTTCTTATTGCATGGAAAGGTCCGTATGCAATAGTCTCTCGGATTTCCGATGTTGACTATGTGGTCGATATTGATGGAAAGCATAAAAACTTTCCACATAAACATGCTTTCGGAATTTCACGAACGTCCGGACTATTTGCTGCCTATTTTCCAGGCAACGGATGATGCTCCTGCACCTCACGGTCATTATTCATCCCTGTCTGTCATTCAGGACGAGGAAGCTACCTTCTCTGATGTCAACCTTCCCCTTCCAGTGGTTCCATTACATTCCACGGAATCTTGGAAAAACGTTTCTGTTTCTCCTAATCTTTCTGGTGACGAACATCGACAAGTCTCGTCGATGTTACAAACATTTCAGGATGTTCTCACTGACATTCCTGGACACACAGATGTCATAGAACATGACATAATTCTTACCGACAATAATCCAATTAGGGTTAGGCCGTATCCTATTCCTATACACTTTCAGTCGCAAGTGGAAAAGGAATTGGATGAAATGATTCAATTAAATATAATTGAACCATCGACTTCACCATATTCTTCTTCCATGGTTATTGTCCGGAAGAAGGATAAGAACATACGAATTTGCGTTGATTATCGCAAATTGAATCAGGTCACAAAGTTCGACGCTGAACCGATGCCTTTGTTAGAAGATCTACTGATTAGACTTTCTAATTCTAGATTCTTCACTAAACTTGACTTGTCTAAAAGTTATTGGCAAGTGCCTTTAGCAGAGCATGCCAAACCTCTTACTGCTTTTTCTACACCTAGGGGTCTATTTCAATGGAATGTTATGCCTTTTGGTCTCATGAACGCCCCTGCCTCTTTCGTTCGCATGATGCGTCGAATTCTGTCACATCGTTCGGATGTCATCGCATACTTAGATGACATCTGTCTCTTCAGTGATACCTGGGAAGATCACTATTTAGGGTTATATGACTTACTGTCCACTCTACGTGAGAATAATTTGACAGCAAAACCTTCTAAAGCTTTTGTTGGTTTTGGTGAAATCTCTTTCCTGGGTCATCGTGTTGGTCATGGTCTCTTGAAGACAGAAGACCACAATACTTCCAAAATACTGAACATCTCTGTTCCTAAAACGAAGAAACAAGTTAGGAGTCTCTTAGGTTTAATTCAATTTTATGGGAGATTTATTCCAAATTTATCTTCGATCATGGCACCTCTATCAACATTGTTGAAGAAAGGTTCGCCTAATCTGGTCCGTTGGTCTGAAGAATGCCAATCTTCACTAGACCAAATCAAGAATATATTTTCTTCTCCTCCCATCTTAAGATTACCTACTCTTGATAGGACTTTTGTTCTTCGGAGTGATGCTTCATCCACTGGGATTGGAGCAGCACTGATGCAAGAATATGCAAATACTCTGCATCCTGTTATGTACATTTCTAGAAAACTAAATGCGGCAGAGAGGAACTACTCGGTTTTAGACCGTGAGTTGTTAGCGATGGTTTGGTCAATTCTAAAACTACAAAGATTCCTCCTGGGCGCACATTTCATTCTAGAGACTGATCAGAAAGCTCTTACAGCTATTCAGACTAAGAATTTGAAGAGTTCGAGATCCACTCGATATGCTATAGCTCTTCAACCTTTTCACTTCACGGTACGAGCTATCCGTGGTGCGGATAATGTGATGGCTGACATTTTGTCTAGATGCCCACATGACTCCAACTAATACTTCTGTCCTATATTTCCATATATTACAGAGTCATAACACACCTATATTTCTACAATAGATTAGCACATCTGTACTTACTTTATATGTACACACTATCGTGCTTTGTTGTCATCTTCTTCTGTCCGTTTTTTAAGATGATAGAGGAGGACTGAGTAGTTAATATAAGGGCCGTTAGTTTACTAAACAGCCACAATTATTAATAATGTATTGTACCTTATGAAGCATATTAGTTATTAATTAGCATTATATTGCTTGTACTTTCTCAGAATGTCATTGTTGAGCTGAGGACTTACCTTACTAGTATCAAGCATGACGAGTTCTAGATTGTGTACTTACCCTCGGAATACCAGAGCATATGTCCTGGATCGTCATGTAGTTTAACTTTACTATGTACTTATGTCATTACATGTCAAAGAATGTACTATTTAAATTTTCCTATCAGATTTGTACATCCATTTTTAAAGACAATATTAGAGTATGCTGTTTAATGATGATTATAGTAACTTGCATACGTATATTGTGTTTACATGCTAACGTGATGTGTGTTGGTGACACCTCCCCGATGTGAATATTTTTTGAGACATATTTATTTTTCTGTTGAGGTATATCCTCACCAGACACTCTATAATTAGCCTATTGTTTGGCAATTTAGTTAATTATCAGCGCATAATTCGTGCGTTTTGAGCCGCTTATCGCATGCTCTTTGATATTGAAAAAAAAAAATATGTTCCACATTTCTTTTTTTATCGGGAGGAGGTGGTGATATGTTGCGTGATAAATTCTCGCAACATCGTTTTATTTCAATATCTATTTTATAACGCAAGGGCAACAACTGCTTGAAATTTATAGTCACTTTTCTCGGTAAGCATTTGTCTTCTCGCGTTGGTATCGAATGCAGTTAAGTTTTGAGCTGTGGTCATTTTGCGCTGGACTGCGCATGACTTGTCTTGCTTCTTGGTCGATCGGTTTCCGCCCATCTTTTACTGCCACTCGAACAATTTGTGCTTCATAGTTTATAGTCCCGTATTACTGGCGACCACTGATAAGGGGCGCATAGATTATACTTTCTGGAATCCCTGTTGAAGTTATAGTGTTGAGACCTCCAGGCAACGCCGGGTACTTCCAGAAGAATAAAAATATTATTATTATAGGTGATCAGCAGGTCGGGCTTACAGGTGGCCGACTGGGTGTGAGTGTGTGAAGCTATCAAAGGACGCGAATGCATGTGGTTCTGGAACAAACACAAACAATCACACACCATAATGCACATAACAGGTAACACTGCGAACTCTGGAAAACCTCCTAGTCAAAAGAATGAAGAGACGGCTAAAATGTCTATACACTGTTTATTATACTGGTACAAGCGACACATCAAACGTAAACATCCTGGTAATGCAGTACATAGGCACATTGTAAACAATTCACTGTCACTGGTACAGTTCAAAGCACATCATGGAAAAACATCGTGTTAATATTTATTTCACCTTCCCTGGCAATACAATATATAAGCCGTATAAGTTTCTGGCTTTTAATCAATGTAAATATCCTTTTCACCTTCTCTGGCGATACAATATACAAGCCATATAAGTTCCTGGCTCTAAGCAATGTAAATATCCTTTTCACCTTCTCCAGCAATACAATATATAAGCCGTATAAGTTCCTGGCTTTTAATCAATGTAAATATTCTTCTTACCTCCTCTGCTCTGGTAATACAATATCTAAGACACATTGCACAATATAAATACTAGCCATATATCCTAAGCTTTAGAAATATCTCGGGGAGTCTCCAACGTTTCTATCTCACCACAAATATCTTTCCCGAACACACACAGTTAGAAAACATGGCTGACCAGCCCGGTCAAACGCCCAGAGCGAACTGTCACGGAATACCGCATATCAGTCCCGCTCAAACAGTCACGCATGCGCGGCTAACCGCGAAACGTGAACTGAACTCAATCTCGAAGGTTCCAGAGAATTCTGGATCAAATATTTTTAAACCAGTCAAGGGAGATAACCAACGTCTGGCCTGTACATACCAGTATTACAACGTGTAAACTCCCTTTGACTAAAAAATATTAAATCTGTCTTAACAATGGTGTGATAAATTTAACCGTGATACAACGTTAAAATATCTCCAAAGATAAAATGTAGGGATAAAAATAATGCGTAAGCTACTAGAAGACATGATTGCTCATGCCGCGGTTCACTACCCGCCATGGAAACTAACTTGTTAGACGTGAAGACAAAATGTTTACCCTTGGAGACGGGAGGGAACGGAGATCAAAAAGAAAAAATATGACTGAACACGTGCTTGAAACTAGCAAGGCTAAAAAGACGCAATTGGTGGGGAAAGGAAAAAAATTCACGTCCCCAAGTTGACAGAATGTAAAGAAATGGACAAAAGGGACCTTAGCTATTATACGCAACAGTCATTTCTTGGACGCTTTTACGATACTGAGTCCTTTTATTTGAATTCAGCGGCAAACGCATTACAGAAGATGCTCGAACATATTTCAAAAAAACAACTAACCTTGAAAAAGTAACCTTTTCTTAATAATAATGTTAGGAATATAAAAACTAGCTAGTCGGATAGACCATCTTGAGCAGAGAAATAATATGCTTTCATTTATACAGACGGTTAGATAATAATGAAGATATTAACAAAAGACTGTGTTGTTCATAACAGACGAGCGACTGCACTGTTAAAAAAATGTCACTAATTTTCAAAAATTGCGGCCTTGAGACTCAAGTGCTAAAATCTAGTTAGAATGAAAGAGAGGGGGAAATAGTGGAAAATTGTGGCTAAAAATAACTTTAGAGACCGATTCGTGTAAAAAGGCATGTAGAACCAAGCGTGTTTTTTTATGAAAAAGCAAGTAGAGACAGACGGACCAACAGACAATAATACATACTTGACTGAGGTATGACTGAATTGACTTTTGGTAGGAGGTTTGAAATTTGAAAGGGGGAAAGTCGGTGATTGGCCACAGATAATCATATTATCGGCGCACAGACGCGCATTTTTGCCATTCAACAATAAATTGTCCAGTAGTAGACACAGTAATTCTTCAGTGGTGTATTTCCCAGAAGCTAATTGCCATATTTAGAGGGATTTGATACTGCCATATCAAAATCTATCCCTTACAACAAGTAAGGATTCGCTCTAGATCCCCAGCCCAAGTTCAGGGTCTAGAGACAAACAAAATTACATAAACGCCAGCAAGGATTATGAAGGGCGGATCAAGTGTTGAGATCAGTGGAACATATCACCTATCTTATTCAATAGCAGGAAGCTAATGAACATATTTCAGAATATGTAGTCTTGGAGAACTAGTACTATGTGAAACCAACTTGGTAAGATGTGCTGTATGGTCAGAGAGATCTGACCCCGTCTATGTGGTGTTGTTGTGTGGTGTTGTGTGTAGAAGTGGCTCAGGAGGTAGAGTTCTGACACATGACCCAATACTTTTGTTGCAGAAGTGTGAGTTTCTGTTTGGCACCAAAGTGGTGTCAAATGCTGTGTTGATAAATACAAGTGTGGACCAGTGCAGTCTAGTATTTTGTCAGAGCAGCCTTATATTGCCCCCAAGCACGGAGAGGTGGGGCCACCAGATTCCAGCACCAGAACTACTCAGTCAAGATACGTGAGCGTCTGGCCTGCTGGACCTTCACCAACTTATTTCCTAACTAACACACCAACTATATTACCATCACTAGAACCCACAAAATTTTGGGAAATAAAACTTGTATTACTCCCATCAGTGAATGGACAATGTTTGGTAGTCATAGACAGGGAGTGATGATATCACCCCAACAGCATATTGTTAAATCACGTTTTATTTGTTAAATGCCGTGAATGTCCACCAGTTGATAAATGTAGATGTTGGGACTGGTGTAGTAAAGTGTAACGATTGTCAACTCATTAAACCCAGCACAGTTTTGGTCATACAGGTCATCTTGTCCTGGAACGTGATGAGGCTCCGACAAGAATGTGAGTGTAGACAATGAGTGTGTATATGAATGTCAGTACGCGAATGGTAGAATGATTCGATAGAGTTGACAGGTTGGTAGTACATCACTCATACTCACACTGTTCGAATTCAAGAAGTACTGGAACTACGGTGGTCTTTTTATAACATTTAATGAGACGCACACTTGGACAGTACGTGTATGGTTACAGGAACAAATGTCGACATAGACAGCATAATGTTGGTCACAGGAATATCATCTTAAGTTAGCATTCATGCTTGGCAAATATCATAATGGAGCATTCGTAAATAAGCATTCAGAGTTCCATCATGTAAATCATCTGGCTTTACTGACTGGGCACGTCAGTCCATAACCAATATATAGGAAGGCTCCTAGACTTAACCTCGTCTAGCGAATATCCCTTCACGTAAAGTTCAATATATATATTTTTTCATAAAGATATAGGAATCCCAGACATGGGTTCTCACATGTAGCAGTGATCTCTTGGTTCATCGAGCGATAGTACAGGCATCCCTTTTTCTCACTCGATAAATACAAAGTATATGGATTTCAACATGGCTGTGCTTCTCTCGTGAGCTTCACTCACTATTGGATACAGACCAAAATTGGTCATTCGTTAAATGTCCTCATTTCTTCATAGCTTCTATCATAGAGGTAATTGAATAATATCATATAATCTAGTGCTGATACATAGGAATGTCATCTTCCTTTGAATAAATATTCTTTTCAAAAGTACCACTGTGCATCTGCTTATCGACAACGATGGCGAAGCCCAAGTTCATAATAAATTGTGGTTTTACCTTTCTATGCGAAATATAACTTTGCCATTCCTTGGCAAAAGAGAATAAACACTGGGGTAAAGTACATACAACATGTCTAAATGACTATCACTTTTCCCCATCTACTTATAGATCACTTTTTCGGCGATAAGCCTGCTACAACAAAATTCGACATCCCGACAGGATGACAGCCATGAATCACACCCCCTGCTAGCGATACTTCCGCTGCATAGCCTTTGACCTTTTCTAGCGACAACCAACATAGTTCGACTTAGAAAGGTAAAGATATACATATATAAGACAGACTCGTCCTACTCATACAAACACTACGTATAAATTCAGGCCATAGATATACTGAAGCAAGAACAATCTATTCCTACCCAGCCAAAGAATAAATCGCAGTAGGCCTAGATCCGTCCGCGGAGTCCGATCGAAGATGACGGAACTCCTTTCAAGGGAAGTAACTCAAAAATGACTTCTCCTTAAGCACTTAAAAAGGAAATACTTTGTTTACAAAATATTTGCGAACATAATAAGTATATAAATGTATTATATTGCAAGATAGTAAAGATTGCACTTTACAGTCTTACCACACCTCCCGGGAAAAAAAAAATTTTTTTTTTTTTTTTAAATACATCTAGGAGCAACGTAGAATAGGCTCACAACGCAAGAATACTGCGCAGATGAAAATATCAGGAATAACTATAATTCCTAATATGACCGGTGAGAATATATCTCAAAATCTGAGAGAAATTGTTTCTCTACGAATAAATGTTTCCAGGAAGGTGTGATGTACGTATAATACAATTCTGGTAATTATACAATGCATACCAAAAATTCACACTATAATCTTAAATTTATGATTTATGAAGAAACAATCATCAAAGAACAGCGGTGAATAAACATCAATAAACCGCTAAGTAGCGATACCATCATTCTATTATTAAATTACAAATGTGTATCTTAGTAAAGAAACAAAAAAAATAACTGTTGTAAAGTTATACATATTAAAAAGATCCAATATTTAACAGTTAAGTGGCATCATGTGGGCATCTGGACAGAATGTCCGCCATCACATTTTCTGAACCACGGATAGCTCGTACCGAGAAATGAAAAGGTTGAAGAGCGATTGCGTATCGAGTTGATCTCGAGCTCTTCAAGTTCTTACTTTGGATAGCCGTAAGAGCTTTTTGGTCAGTTTCCACTACGAAATGCGCGCCCAGAAGGAATCTTTGGAGTTTGAGAATTGACCAAACCATTGCCAATAATTCACGGTCTAAAACCGAGTAATTCCTTTCTGCAGCATTAAGTTTTCTGGATATATACATTACAGGATGCAGAGTTCCAGAGTACTCTTGCATTAGTGCCGCTCCAATCCCAGTGGATGAAGCGTCACTACGAAGAACAAATGTCTTATCTGTTGTAGGTAACACTAAAATAGGTGGTGATGAAAACATAGTTTTGATCTTCTCTAGTGAAGATTGGCATTCATGAGACCAGTGAACCATGTTAGGCGACCCTTTCTTTAATAGTGTAGAGAGAGGTGCCATGATAGAGGACAGATTCGGAATGAAACGTCCATAAAATTGTATGAGACCTAAAAGACTTCGCACTTGCTTTTTAGTCCTAGGGATAGAGATGTTAAGTATCTTAGTGATATTATGGTCTTCTGTCTTCAAGAAACCGTGACCTACTCGATGGCCTAAGAAAGCAATTTCGCTAAAGCCAATACAAGCTTTGGATGGTTTTGCTGTCAGGTTATACTCACGCAGAGTTGATAATAATTCAACTAACCCTGAATAGTGATCTTCCCAAGTATCGCTGAAAAGACAGATGTCGTCTAGATAAGCAATGACATCTGACCGATACGATAGGATTCGACGCATCATGCGTACAAATGTAGCTGGTGCGTTCATAAGGCCGAAAGGCATAAAATTCCATTGGAAAAGGCCTCTGGGAGTAGAGAAAGCGGTAAGAGGTTTGGCGCGTTCGGATAATGGAACTTGCCAATATCCTTTAGACAAATCAAGTTTAGTGAAAAAATGCGATTTAGAAAGACGAGTAAGTAGCTCTTCTAGTAAAGGCATAGGTTCAGCATCGAACTTCGTAACTTGATTCAATTTGCGATAGTCAACGCAAAGACGTATGTTATTGTCTTTTTTTCGAACAATAACCATCGGCGAAGAATATGCAGAAGTGGATGGTTCGATTATTTGTAAATCTATCATTTCATCCAACTCCTTTTCAACCTGTGTTTGGAAATGTATAGGGATAGGATAAGGTCTAACCCTAATTGGAGTATGTTCAGTTAGAACAATGTCATGCTCAATGACATGAGTTTGTCCAGGGATGTCAGTGAGGACATCCTGAAATGTTTGTAACATAGACGAAACTTGTCGCTGTTCTCCTAGAGACAAATCAGGAGAAACAGTAACGTCTTTCCATGATTCACTAGAATGAAGTGGGATCATTGGAAGCGGAAGATTAACATCCGAAAAACTTGTTTCCTCATCCTGTATTACAGACAGTGATGAGTAATGACCATGTTTGACATGAGAATCGTCCGTTGCCTGGAAAATAGGCTGTAGATAGTCAGGACGTTCATGGAACTCCGTAAGCATATTGATGTGGAAGGTTTTATGCTTCCCGTTAATATCGACGATGTAGTCAACATCTGAAATTTTCGATATTATATCGTACGGACCTTTCCAACTAATAAGGAGTCTGTTTTCACGACAAGGTAGCAAAACAAATGCTTTGTCACCAGGACAAAGTTGTCGTAAAGTTCTCTTCTTATTAGCAAATTGTCTTGCCTTCTGCTTAGCAAATTCAGAAGAGGACGTTGCCAATTTGCATGCTTCGATAATCTTTTGTCTCAGCGCGATGACATACTCGTAAGAAGATTTTGTGTCATCGTCAATATTGTCAGCTGTTATAAGATCATGCAGCAAAGACATTGGGCCGCGCGGTCGCGCGCCAAAGACAAGTTCAAAGGGAGAAAACCCTGTATGTTCATTGGGGACCTCTCTGTACGCGAAGAGGGCCGCGGGTAAAACCCTATCCCAATCTTGAGGATGATCCTCAGTTATCTTCCCTAATAAGTTCTTAAGTGTTCTATTTAGTCGCTCGACCATCCCATTGGACATAGGATGATAGATGCTACTCAAAGATCTCTCTATCTGTAGAGTAGACATTACTTGAGACATGGTATCCGATATCAGTTGGGTGCCATGATCTGATAATATTTCTCCGGGAATCCCAGCCGAGAAAATATAAGCCAAAGAGCATCTGCAATGTCAGCGGTAGTAATGCTCTTTAGAGGGATAGCCTCTGGCCAACGTGTGCACATGTCTACACACGTTAAGATAAACTGATGTCCTCTAGCAGATTTGATCTTGAATGGACCAATGATGTCTATCGCCATTTTCTGGAATGGACGAATAGGAATATCTGCAGCCTGAATAGGCGCAGCATGACGAGGACCTTTGGATTTGACTTCTTGACATACTTTACAGGATCGACAATAGATCCGTATGTCCTTGTTCACAAAAGGCCAAAAGAAAGCCGCAAGAACTCTTGACTTTGTACGGGAAAAACCCATGTGACCAGCACACTGAGAGTCGTGTGCATGTTGTAAGATCTTAACTCTCAAATTCTTGGGTACAAGAATCTGAGAATGACTTGACTTAGTGGAGTCTTGCACCATACGTACAAGTACGCCATTCTTCATTGTAATCCAAGATTTACAATTTGAATCTTTATTCGGATCACCTTTCGTTACAAGAGTGAAGAATTTCTTAAGAGTCGGATCTTCTTCTTGTTGTTTTATAAACGAGTCACGAGAAATTACCAAGGGATCATCTTGGTTATGCACTTCATTATCTTCAACAGATGAAGTTTCAGGCATATTGAGAGCTTGAGCTCTAGTGACTACCGCATTAGCAGATTGCATATTTTGATTTTCCCAAACGGAAATTTGCTCCGGAGTGCATTCTTTGACTCCGTGAATGCGACCGATGATAAGATCAGCGATCGGATTCGGCAAAAGACATGCGTGTACATCTCCTGTGAAGAAAGGAGTAGCAATCCTAATGATAGCGGTAGAGTATTTCTCTATGGTGCCGCCAAATGTTACGCATTTGACTACTTTGCCTGTAGAATGAGAAGGATCTATGAGTGACTGCCTAACCCCAATAGTTGTGCATCCAGAATCAAAAAGTACTGAGACTGGATTGTCATTTACTAAACCTTTGTGTAAGACAAGAGAACCTCTCCCATCATGCGCGATTGACGCAGGAAGAGCGGGAAGAGGATGCCCACAGCTTAAAGTAGACACTGTGGTTGGCTCAAATAATGTTTTGCATTGGGGGCACTGAGATGCTCTCCCAAAATCAAAAGCGGCACATGCCATATTATTAGAGTCATCATTATCTTTATTTTGTTTATAGGCTTCGTGGGACTCTGCTGTGCAGAGTTCGCCGGGTAATGAGCTTTATGTTTTTTGAATTGTGCTCTACCTCTGTTATTATTGCCTCTGTACTTATCATTGTTTCCACCATTATAACCCCTACTCGGGTTTGAATCATAGCTCCTTTGGTTACTATCATCATATTCATTATAATGAGTATCTCTGTAATTATGATCTTGTTGTCTCCATGAAGGAAAACTTGGATAGTTTCTAGAATGACTTCCTTTGCGAAAGTTCCTGTAATTATGACCACCCCTGAATCGAGGGCTGTCAGCTCTTCTCCAGGTATTCGAAGAAGAACCCTGAAATGATTGGTTACCTTGGTTCTGATAACTGTAATAGTTACCTTTTTTATTAAACCTATTTTGAGGTCCTTGGAATTTGTGAGAGTGATTAGGGTTGTATGGTGTTGCAGAAGCAACTGGCATACCTTCTTTAACCTTACTGTTGCTAATAGCTACGTCCGGATGTGCAGTGACGTATTGGGTACAATACTGTTCCATTTCTTTTAGAGACTTAGGTTTACGCTCATGTAAGAATTCGAGGAAAGGTTTATTTATACTTGACATAATCTTGTCTCTGAGTATCAAGTCCATAAGGGCTTCATAAGTCTTTTCTGTTTTGGATAGCTCAATCCAACGATCAAATGTAAGACGTGTCCTTGCAATGAATTCTGAGAATTCTACACCTGCCTCAGGCACCATTGTCTTAAACAACTTCCGATAACCCTCTTCAGACAACTGATACTTCTTTAATAAGGCTGCCCTAATAACATCATAGTTATCTTTGTCAGCCTCTTCAACCAAACTTAAACTAGTCAGAGAATCACCTTTCAGATTTTCTGATAACTGGTTAGCATATTGTGATTTGTCCACATTATGGGCTCGACAAGAGCGTTCAAATCTATTTAGACAGAATGTTATGTCATCACTGGAAGGGTTGAACGCTGGTACCTTGACCTTGTAAGTAAAGGGTTTACCATTACCACCAGATGCTTGATTAACATTACTTATGTTTGTTAACTTTAACTTTTCTAACTCAAATGCTAAAAGTTCTTTTTTGTGTTCATGTTCTCTTTTTTTCTCTTCTGCAGCAGCTTCATCTTTTCTTTTCTCTTTTTCCATTTCCATCTGGAATCTTTTTTCATCAGTCTGTATCTGCAATTTCTTTTGTTCATACTCTCTTTGTAATTTTTTTTCCTCAGCTTCTAATCTTTTCTCCTCAGCTGCTAATTTCTTTTCTTCAATCAATGCTTTTCTTTCTTCAGCAGCAGCAGCTAATGCTTTGTCATATTGAGCAACTGCCCATTCTTCTAATTGCTGACCAGTCTTATCAAGAGCTTTGCCTTGTGTGATAAAATAATCTAATGTAGACATCTTGTCTAATAAGATCAGTAATTTGCAAAAGTAAATAAATTCACTTTCTTAGTCTTAATCAAAGACCTTGTATGATAACTTTGTAACCTGTGGAAAATAGTGCTTAACTATCCCAATCACTGTGGGAAACAAGCCTTACAAAGGTCTTGTATAAATCCTTATATAATAACAGCTATAAGTTGCTGGTTCACTTTATAATATAAGTGCAGTGCACCAGAAATAGTGTTTTATATCATCAACTGTGTACCTTTAGTAATAGCAATTAACTATCAGTTGATTCTTGTACATCAATTTATATGATCAACTATATTTTAAATAGTGTATGTCGATCAGGCACAAAACAAAACAGTTATACAGAAGAACATGAAAACATTTGCGGAAATGAAATAAATCAAATGGGAAAAACAATAAAAGATAAACCGCAAGAGGATAACAAATACAAATAACGCCACAGTTTGACCAAAACTGTGCTGGGTTTAATGAGTTGACAATTTTATTTTTTTTTCCCCGGGAGGTGTGGTAAGACTGTAAAGTGCAATCTTTACTATCTTGCAATATAATACATTTATATACTTATTATGTTCGCAAATATTTTGTAAACAAAGTATTTCCTTTGTTAAGTGCTTAAGGAGAAGTCATTTTTGAGTTACTTCCCTTGAAAGGAGTTCCGTCATCTTCGATCGGACTCCGCGGACGGATCTAGGCCTACTGCGATTTATTCTTTGGCTGGGTAGGAATAGATTGTTCTTGCTTCAGTATATCTATGGCCTGAATTTATACGTAGTGTTTGTATGAGTAGGACGAGTCTGTCTTATAGATGTATATCTTTACCTTTCTAAGTCGAACTATGTTGGTTGTCGCTAGAAAAGGTCAAAGGCTATGCAGCGGAAGTATCGCTAGCAGGGGGTGTGATTCATGGCTGTCATCCTGTCGGGATGTCGAATTTTGTTGTAGCAGGCTTATCGCCGAAAAAGTGATCTATAAGTAGATGGGGAAAAGTGATAGTCATTTAGACATGTTGTATGTACTTTACCCCAGTGTTTATTCTCTTTTGCCAAGGAATGGCAAAGTTATATTTCGCATAGAAAGGTAAAACCACAATTTATTATGAACTTGGGCTTCGCCATCGTTGTCGATAAGCAGATGCACAGTGGTACTTTTGAAAAGAATATTTATTCAAAGGAAGATGACATTCCTATGTATCAGCACTAGATTATATGATATTATTCAATTACCTCTATGATAGAAGCTATGAAGAAATGAGGACATTTAACGAATGACCAATTTTGGTCTGTATCCAATAGTGAGTGAAGCTCACGAGAGAAGAACCGCCATGTTGAAATCCATATACTTTGTATTTATCGAGTGAGAAAAAGGGATGCCTGTACTATCGCTCGATGAACCAAGAGATCACTGCTACATGCGAGAACCCATGTCTGGGATTCCTATATCTTTATGAAAAATATATATATTGAACTTTACGTGAAGGGATATTCACTAGACGAGGTTAAGTCTAGGAGCCTTCCTATATATTGGTTATGGACTGACGTGCCCAGTCAGTAAAGCCAGATGATTTACATTATGGAACTCTGAATGCTTATTTACGAATGCTCCATGATGATATTTGCCAAGCATGAATGCTAACTTAAGATGATATTCCTGTGACCAACATTATGCTGTCTATGTCGACATTTGTTCCTGTAACCATACACGTACTGTCCAAGTGTGCGTCTCATTAAATGTTATAAAAAGACCACCGTAGTTCCAGTACTTCTTGAATTCGAACAGTGTGAGTATGAGTGATGTACTACCAACCTGTCAACTCTATCGAATCATTCTACCATTCGCGTTCTGACATTCATATACACACTCATTGTCTACACTCACATTCTTGTCGGAGCCTCATCACGTTCCAGGACAAGATGACCTGTATGACCAAAACTGTGCTGGGTTTAATGAGTTGACAATCGTTACACTTTACTACACCAGTCCCAACATCTACATTTATCAACTGGTGGACATTCACGGCATTTAACAAATAAAACGTGATTTAACACATATATAGAAATAAGTTCTCCTGGGACTATCTTAAGATAATTACTATTAACCAGTCATTTGAAATACATATGTACACATTTTCTATTTTATTATGACATATATTCATGCATTTCATTCATAATTTCAAAACCTTTCATATGTTCTGACCAAAATAAAACCTTGGTTCAGAACAAATAAACTTAAAGAAAATTTAATATCAAAAATTTAAACAGCTTGAGTTAGTTCAGTGTATTATAAATTTTATTAATATTATTAGACTTATTAAATATCTGTGTGTGTGTATGTAATCTACCACAACACATTACATATCAGTACTCTAGATTTTAACGTAGCCACATTCATTAGTAAAAAAGATATGTCTGAGGTCGTAAGTGGTAGCAAGAAGGGCCTTCTGTAAATTCACAGCTACATTTATCTCAGGAGCCTTCACAGCTGACCTCATGCATCACACTAGGTAACATCAACCATACAATACCATCAAATCCACTACATATATTGGGGGCTCGTCCGGGATAATTAGCTTATCAGTAATATTAGGATCTCCTGGTGGGAGAATTAAATTAGGGGGACAAATTGTAAAAATTAAAAGTGTCCCTTAAAATAAAAGTTGGTGAATCTTCACAGCCAGTGGTAGTTAATTGATTAATTAATTAATTAGAATTACTTTAGATATTAATTGGTTAGAGATTTATCTTGCTCATTGCTAAATTGTCTAAAAAGTATGGCGGAGCTGGCAAAGTTCAGATCAGCTGCTGTGCTAACGGCGAAGGATATGGGAATGGATGGTCAGGGTTTAATACAATACGTAACTGCAGAATGTGATAAGTATATTGAAAGGGAAGATAGGAGGTTAGTTGAAGAGAAGAGGTTACAAATTGAGGCTGATAGAGAACTTAAGAGGCTGCAGATTGAGGCAGAAGATAAAAGATTGACTGCCGAAAGGGAGGCAGAAGAAAAACGACAGCAAAGGGAGGCAGCAGAAAAAAAGGCCGAAAGGGAAGCAGAAGATAAAAGATTGACTGCCGAAAGGGAGGCAGAAGAAAAACGACAGCAAAGGGAGGCAGAAGATAGAAGGTTGCAAAGGGAGCACGAATTACGACTAAGGGAGCTGGAATTACAAGGCCATGCTCCTGAAAATGGTGCCAGCCCTTTTGCCTCAGATGTTACGCCTAGTCAGGGAGCCTCAACATCAGCTATGGGGTTTCATTTAGACCATTTTGTTGAGAAAGACGATGACATAGAGGGGTACCTCAGTCGTTTTGAATTATTAGCTACTACATATGGGTTAGAGAGAGAGAGAGGTGGAGTTTAAAGTTATCACAGGGACTGAGAGGTACTTCTTATGAAGTCTTCGCAAAAAAGAACAGAGAAGACCAAGACAATTATGACATGTTAAAGCAGGCTTTGTTGTTAAGATACGAAAAAAATGGTGAATTTTATCGTAAGAAATTTAGAAATGCCAAACTGTTGTCTGGGGAGACATACCACCAATTCTCTGCCAGACTGGAAACCTATTTGGAGAAATGGACTGCTCTGGAGAAGACCCAAGATCTTAAAGAGATGATCATGATAGAGCAATTGAGAGAGTCCATGGCTCCAGACTTGAGAAAATTTCTCATGGAACAAGGTGCAGAGAGGTTGGCGGAGGTTTTAAATGTCGCTGAGAGGTATCAGGCAGCCCAGGCAGAGGTAAGTGGTGCTAAAAAGAAGCACATAGACAATTTTAAAGCTCCACAGCAATTTAATAAATTTGATAATAGAGAACAGGGTAGTAAAGGTAGGACAAACTTTGAACGGCCATGAAATGACTATCGTGATAGAAACTCACAGTTCAATGACCAAAAATACAATGAAAGAAAACCGTTGAACCAAGGAAAAAGATGGTGCAAATGGTGCAAGAAAGATAACCATAACCCCGAATTTTGTAGAAGGAAACATTCAAACATTGCTGCAATGAAATCGGGGACTCAAATATTAAAGGTTAATCCTAAGGGACAGCAGGAACCTTATCACCCCCCAGTTTGTGAGGATGTTATTTGTAATGGGGTCACCACAAGGTGCCTTTATGATACAGGTTTGGATTATGATTCTGTTGTGAAGTCTAGCCTAGTGGACCCAAGTCAGTATACCACAGAAACAGTGGAAATACAAGGGGCGACTAAGGACATACCACTCATGACACTTCCCATCGCAAGGATAACGGTGAAAACTCGCTATATGGAAGGAGAAATCAGAGCAGCAGTGATAGATGAACCAATCTACCCTCTGATATTGGGGTGTAGATACGTCTTCTTGGGGAATCCCGAGAGACCTGTGATCACGGCGACAGTGCAGACCAGGTCACAGAAAAAGGAGGAAGAAGGTGAACCTATAAATGCTCATCCAGAGGAGATGAGGAAGGCGCAGGCTGAGGATAAGACCCTTAAGCCATGTTTCAAAAAATTGCCCAAATGCCACACACCTCCAAGCAAGGGAGAATACTTTGTGAAGGACAAATTATTATACAGGAAGACAGGAACTAGATCCACTGGTCACGGACAGTTGGTTCTTCCCAAGATATATATGGCAAATTTGATATGGAGCTTACGTGTTGGAAAAGATGGTGACCATGAGAACGTCGGTACCATCTGCCAAAAGATTGCTCGAAAATACTATTGGCCCGACGTAAATGTCGATATTTAGAACTTTGTAGAAGCATGTGGCATATTTCATGAGGGAACACCCACAAAGGGACAAAATGTGCAGGACCTAGAAACGCCACAGGGCAAATTTAGGCCTGGAAGGAAAACTAATTATACTCAGGTAGACAAAGTGGAATGGGAGCCCCCTTTTCACACCCAGTCTTCACTTGAATGGATTAACATGGCCACTATGCGACGAGTACAAAGAGTAAATTTTACCCAGGATAAGATGACAATCTCTCGGTCAGACTTATATAAACTGGAAGAACAGAAAAGAGAGCGAAGATCTCTCATAAGCAATCTAAAGTGGGAAGACAAACCCAAGAAAAAAATTGGTAGTGGTCGATTTGTGAGTGATGATTCTAGGAAGAAAAGTCCTCACTATAATGCTTCTAATGGACGGGACCCGATGGGTGCCATGAAAAATAAATATGGAAAATTAAAAATCCAGATGTAGCATTATTAAGGACCTGGACAGATGAGAACGAACGAACGAACGAACGAACGAACGAACTTTATTTTCAAAGGGTTGAGAATTGGGCACGCAGGCCCGTCTGACATTCTGCCCTTCCTTTCTCTCACCTTTCATACTGAATTCATTTATTCCCATATGCATTTTACATATCAATGTCAAGGAATTCAACGTTGCAAAGTAAAATAAAATAGCACACTCATATTAACATTAACTACTTATAAACATGACATAAAATATGTAGAAAAGTACAAACATCGTCATTAGAACCTACAATTGATATTATAAGAAAAGATAATCTGATTAGGGGGGCATGTAATCAAAACTAATAAAGTATTCGAAAAGTCTACGATTGTATGAATAGGGACTGAAAGAGAGCGAACGAACTTTATTTTCAAAGTGTTGAGAGAAAGGAACTTAGGCCCGTCTAAGAGAGAGAGAGAGAGAAGGCGAGAGAGAGAGAGAGAGAGAGAGAGAAAGCGAGAGAGAGAGAGAGAGAGAGAGAGAGCCAGCGAGAGAGCGAACGAACTTTGTTTTCAAAGTGTTGAGAAATAGGAACATAGGTTCGTCTAAGAGAGAACGAACGAACGAACTTTATTTTCAAAGGGTTGAGAATTGGGCTCACAGGCCCGTCTGACATTCTGCCCTTCCTTTCTCTCGTCTTTTATACTGATTTCATTTATTCTCACATATATTTTACCCATCAATTCAAGGAATTCAACGTTGTAAAGGTAAAATAATAGCATACTCACATTCACAGTATCTAATTATAAACATGAAATAGAATATGTTGAAAAGTACAAACTAAGTATTACCATGAAACAAAATATGTTGAAAAGCACAAACATCAGCAATAAACCTACACTCGATATTATACCATTTGTTCGGAAAAATAATCACATTAGGGGGGCAGATAATCAGAACTCATAAAGTATTCGAAAAGTTTACGATTGTATGAATAGGGACTGAGGTTGTTATGTTTTAGATAATGTGGAAGATAGTTCCAAAGATGAGCAGCAGAGTAAGCTAAGCTTTTCTTGAATAAGTCAAGCCTAGGCTTGGGCACTTGTATTTTGTTAAGGCGTTGACTGCGTCTTTCATTGTATTTGAACATTGGCCACAGATATGTTGGAGCATTCTGTGACAGGATTTTGTGAACAAATTTAGCTTTGTTGAACAGAAAGCGCTTTCTTAGAGGCAGTATTTTGAGATCTTTATATAGATCTACACACTGTGTTTGGCAGTTGTCAGAAACTAGACGCACTGCACGCTTTTGTAGTGAATGGAGTCTTTTTGTGTTGGACATAGAACAACCATCCCAGATTGTGGAGCAATAGTCAAGGTTTGTTTGTATGTGAGATATATAGAACAATTTTCGTGCATCTTCATCTAGGAAATGTTTGATTTTAGCTAACTGTAAACTTTCTGTGCCGTTTGCTTGGTCAGTGCATGAACATGTGAGTTCCAATTTAGATGCTGGTCAACGACTATTCCTAGAGTTTTATGTTCATTAACGTTTCCAATTGGTGAGGTACCAATATAGATCTGAAGTGTTGTTTTCTCAGAATTTTGTAATTTTTGTCTAGTTGATATTAACATGCACTTTGTTTTAATTATATTAATTAGCATGCGATTTCCGATGCTCCACTTAATCAGATTGTCTGTATCTTTTTGTAACGATAGTTCGAGTGTGTTGCAACTTGTATCACTTGTGTAGATAGTACAGTCATCAGCAAATAGGTCACAGGATGCGTGCTCGACGTGTAGTGGAAGGTCATTAATGTATATGGCAAAAAGTAGAGGCCCAAGAATAGAGCCCTGAGGAACGCCGGTATTTATTACGGTTGGGTTTGAGCAAGAGTTATTGTAAGAAACTACAGAAAACAAATAACGCCACAGTTTGACCAAAACTGTGCTGGGTTTAATGAGTTGACAATTTTATTTTTTTTTCCCCGGGAGGTGTGGTAAGACTGTAAAGTGCAATCTTTACTATCTTGCAATATAATACAGGGCTCTATTCTTGGGCCTCTACTTTTTGCCATATACATTAATGACCTTCCACTACACGTCGAGCACGCATCCTGTGACCTATTTGCTGATGAGAAGGCAGAAGAGACTGTTATCTCATCTTATCAATACGTGAACGAACTGACCACTCGTTTGAATGCTGGATGGAAACTGGCAAATGATAATTTGAAACAAGCCAGGAAGAAACATGCAGCATATTTTAATAGGAAGGCAAAGGACTGAGAACTAGCTGTGGGAGAGAAGGTGCTGCTTCTACTACCCGGTAGCCAGAATAAATTACAAATTGGATGGCAAGGTCCATATACGGTTCTAGAGAAGGTGTCTAGAACAAACTATAAAATTGACAAAAAGGGGAAGGAGAAAGTTTATCATGTAAACCTTTTAAAGAAATATCTGGACAGACCACTCCAGGAAAGCACCCCCTTACTGACCTTGGCTATCGCAACTCAAATGCAAAAGGAACCACTCACCTCACATGAATACCCATTACATCCTTGTGAAACAGCAGCACAGGTAAAAGTCAGTAAGCACCTGACTAAAAACCAGAGGGAGAGAGTTCAACAGGTTCTGGAGGAACATACAGATGTATTAACAGATAAACCAGGACATACAAATTTGCTACAGTATGACATGAAACTGGTAGACTCAAACCCAATCTGTATGAGAGCCTATTCTATTCCGTTCGCGAAGGAGAAGGCATTGAAAGAAGAAATAGATTATTTGTTGAAGGAGGGGATTATTTCACACAGTGAATTATCTTTTAGCTCCAGTGTAGTTTTGTTGAGAAAACCGTCTGGGGAACACAGACTGTGCATAGATTACAGGAAACTGAATGCTGTCACAGAAGGACAAGTGGACCCATTACCAGACACAAAACAGTTATTTGCCAGATTAAACAAGGCAAAATACTTTTCAAAGGTGGATCTTAGTAAAGGCTATTACCAGATTCCAGTGAAGCCTGAAGTGAGACCTTATTTGGCTTTTAGCACTTCGGATGGACATTATGAATTCAACATGCTACCATTCGGACTGAAAAATGCTCCGAGTGTGTTTTCAAGGATGATGCGCAAATTGTTGGATCCCCTGAATAACCCATGTATCACGAATTTCATGGATGATATTCTCGTCGCCACAGAGACATTTGAAGAACACATTGACTCCCTAAAAATGTTATTTGATAGGCTTAGGGAGGCGAACTTAACTGCTAGGCCAACAAAATGTTGTATTGGATGCAAAGAGTTGGAATTCTTGGGACACACTGTATATCAGGGCAACATGACCCCTGACCCCAAGAACTTGGAAAAACTGCAGAGAGCACCTAGACCACAAAAAAAAAAAGGACGTGCGATCATTCGTGTCGTTATGTGGTTTTTACCAAAAATATATCAAAAATTTTAACTCAATATGTGCTCCTCTGACTGATTTGACTCGCAAGGGACATCCAGATAAAATAATTTGGACTGCGCAATGTGAATTAGCGTTCCAAGAGTTAAAGGAAAAACTCACTAGCAAGCCTATTCTCAAACTGCCTGATTTGACACAGGACTTTGTCGTAAGAACAGATGCAAGTAATGTAGGACTCGGGGCGGCTTTGTTGCAAAGATCATCTTCACCTGATGGGGAACTGAACCCAGTCGCTTATGCAAGCCGCAAATTGAATAAGGCGGAACAAGGATATTCCACAAGCGAAAAAGAATGTTTAGCGTTAATCTGGGCAATAAAGAAGTTTCAAATCTATCTGTATGGTAGGACTTTTGTGGTCCAGACGGATCATCAGCCCCTAGTATTCTTATCTCAGGCTAAGCATGAAAACGCAAGATTGTTGAGGTGGTCTTTATTATTGCAACCTTATCAGTTTAGTATTGAGTACATCCCAGGGTCATTGAATGTCGGTGCAGATTTCCTCAGTCGGCACCCCTGTGATCAAAATTAGAGTAGTGGTAGGCGTGAGGAGTAATTTTATCTATGTGTATCACTGGTTTTGGAACTTGCCGTAGGCATGTTTTCAAGTGGGGAGATGTGTGATAAATTTAACCGTGATACAACGTTAAAATATCTCCAAAGATAAAATGTAGGGATACAAATAATGCGTAAGCTACTAGAAGACATGATCGCCCATGCCGCGGTTCACTACCCGCCATGGAAACTAACTTGTTAGACGTGAAGACAAAATGTTTACCCTTGGAGACGGGAGGGAACGGAGATCAAAAAGAAAAAATATGACTGAACACGTGCTTGAAACTAGCAAGGCTAAAAAGACGCAATTGGTGGGGAAAGGAAAAAAATTCACGTCCCCAAGTTGACACAATGTAAAGAAATGGACAAAAGGGACCTTAGCTATTATACGCAACAGTCATTTCTTGGACGCTTTTACGATACTGAGTCCTTTTATTTGAATTCAGCGGCAAACGCATTACAGAAGATGCTCGAACATATTTAAAAAAAAAACTAACCTTGAAAAAGTAACTTTTTCTTAATAATAATGTTAGGAATATAAAAAACTAGCTAGTCGGATAGACCATCTTGAGCAGAGAAATAATATGCTTTCATTTATACAGACGGATAGATAATAATGAAGATATTGACAAAAGACTGTGTTGTTCATAACAGACGAGCGACTTCACTGTTAAAAAAATGTCACTAATTTTCAAAAATTGCGGCCTTGAGACTCAAGTGCTAAAATCTAGTTAGAATGAAAGAGAGGGGGAAATAGTGGAAAATTGTGGCTAAAAATAACTTTAGAGACCGATTCGTGTAAAAAGGCATGTAGAACCAAGCGTGTTTTTTATGAAAAAGCAAGTAGAGACAGACGGACCAACAGACAATAATACATACTTGACTGAGGTATGACTGAATTGACTTTTGGTAGGAGGTTTGAAATTTGAAAGGGGGAAAGTCGGTGATTGGCCACAGATAATCATATTATCGGCGCACAGACGCGCATTTTTGCCATTCAACAATAAATTGTCCAGTAGTAGACACAGTAATTCTTCAGTGGTGTATTTCCCAGAAGCTAATTGCCATATTTAGAGGGACGCCATACTAGAGCCAGCAGCTCAGCTGAGTTTTGCTAGAATATAACTGTGTTCTCTATTCATAATTCTGGTAAGAATGAAAGTATTTTGTTTGTATATTTTAATATTGTTTAATGTTTCGAGTGATTTGATACTGCCATATCAAAATCTATCCCTTACAACAAGTAAGGATTCGCTCTAGATCCCCAGCCCAAGTTCAGGGTCTAGAGACAAACAAAATACATAAACGCCAGCAAGGATTATGAAGGGCGGATCAAGTGTTGAGATCAGTGGAACATATCACCTATCTTATTCAATAGCAGGAAGCTAATGAACATATTTCAGAATATGTAGTCTTGGGGAACTAGTACTATGTGAAACCAACTTGGTAAGATGTGCTGTATGGTCAGAGAGATCTGACCCCGTCTATGTGGTGTTGTTGTGTGGTGTTGTGTGAAGAAGTGGCTCAGGAGGTAGAGTTCTGACACATGACCCAATACTTTTGTTGCAGAAGTGTGAGTTTCTGTTTGGCACCAAAGTGGTGTCAAATGCTGTGTTGATAAATACCAGTGTGGACAAGTGCAGTCTAGTATTTTGTCAGAGCAGCCTTATATTGCCCCCAAGCACGGAGATGTGGGGCCACCAGATTCCAGCACCAGAACTACTCAGTCAAGATACGTGAGCGTCTGGCCTGCTGGACCTTCACCAACTTATTTACTAACTAACACACCAACTATATTACCATCACTAGAACCACAAAATTTTGGGAAATAAAACTTGTATTACTCCCATCAGTGAATGGACAATGTTTGGTAGTCATAGACAGGGAGTGATGATATCACCCCAACAGCATATATAGAAATAAGTTCTCCTGGGACTATCTTAAGATAATTACTATTAACCAGTCATTTGAAATACATATGTACACATTTTCTATTTTATTATGACATATATTCATGCATTTCATTCATAATTTCAAAACCGTTCATATGTTCTGACCAAAATAAAACCTTGGTTCAGAACAAATAAACTTAAAGAAAATTTAATATCAAAAATTTAAACAGCTTGAGTTAGTTCAGTGTATTATAAATTTTATTAATATTATTAGACTTATTAAATATCTGTGTGTGTGTATGTAATCTGCCACAACACATTACATATCAGTACCCTAGATTTTAACGTAGCCACATTCATTAGTAAAAAAGATATGTCTGAGGTCGTAAGTGGTAGCAAGAAGGGCCTTCTGTAAATTCACAGCTACATTTATCTCAGGAGCCTTCACAGCTGACCTCATGCATCACACTAGGCAACATCAACCATACAATACCATCAAATCCACTACAAATGGGCAGAGCAATGTTAACTTACTGTCTGGTCCGCTGCCTTTTATGAAGATTTATGCAATTTAGTTTTAGCCCGTTCAAGCCCCCAGCGAAATCCCTCTAATTACACTGACAAACAACATTTTTCTTTCTTATATAAGAATAAGTGTTCTTAGGTCAGTTTCTTGCGCTGATTTCAAATCTGAAATCCGTTTATCTCTATCACATCGGGTTCTTAAGATATTTGTGAATAAATATATTTTTGGGAAACCGTTATTTGCTCCGTTTCATTTTTACTATATAACTTATTAAAAATTAATAAAATGCAAAATAATTCTACTTATTATACTGCTAAAAGATGCATGACATATGTTACGCTATTTTTCCAATAGTTACTGTATTTAGAAATAATTCTGAGCGAAATATGGCTTCTAGAAGTTGTAGAAATTCGGCTGATCTGTTCTGTCACGTGTGCGGATATGTTACAGATCGTGTTCACCAGAAAAACTTTACAACATTACTAAAGAAAGCATATGAACTTTATTTCGATTCGAAAGTTGATGATGCAAATAAATCTTGGAAGCCAAATGCAGTTTGTTCGACTTGTGCAAATACATTGGCAGGTTGGTTACGAAAATTGCCGAAGCATAAAACGATGCCTTTTGGAGTGCCAGTAATATGGCGTGAACCGACAAATCACGTTACTGATTGTTACTTCTGCTTGACAAATATCCATGGTTTCACTTTTAAAACTAGAAAGTCTGTGGTTTATCCAAATATTGAATCGGTTTCGAAACCATTGCCTCATGATCCAATCACGTGTCCGATACCAGTTTCACCAGAACAATATCCGCTGGACGTGAATGAACCATCAGAAAGTGATAGTTTACCTGCTTTAGAAACTAATTCTGACTCGGATTATATACCGGTGAATGATGGTGTTCACTTAATTAACCATTCAGAACTTTCAGATCTAATACGTGATCTCGCTCTTACCAAAGGACAAGCGGAATTACTCGGTTCGCGACTCAAAGAATGGAATCTTTTAGCGCCCAATACTCCGATATCTAAATTTCGTCATAGACACAGAGAACTTGTTCAATACTTTGAGATGGATGATGACATTTGCTATTGCAAAGATGTAAGCGGTCTAATGGTGCACCTCGGTCATGAGCACATAGTCAACGAATGGCGACTTTTCATCGACTCTTCCAAGACTAGTCTAAAAGCCATGTTATTGCATAACGGAAATTTATTTTCATCAATTCCAGTCGCCTACTCTGTTCATATGAAAGAAACTTATGACAATATGGCTTTACTTTTGGCAAAAATAAAGTACAATGACTACCAATGGCGGATTTGTGGAGACCTAAAGGTCATTGCAATTCTCACGGGCATGCAGACTGGGTATACTAAATTTTGTTGCTTCCTATGTGAATGGGACAGCCGCAACAGACAGGAACATTATGCAAGAAAGGTGTGGCCTATCAGGGATTGTATGCAGCTCAGGCATAAAAATGTAATACACGAGCCATTAGTTAACAAAGACAGCATCATTATACCACCGTTACATATAAAGTTGGGGCTCATGAAGAATTTCGTAAAAGCGTTAGATAAAACGAGCAAAGCTTTCACTTATCTTCGAGAAAAGTTTCCGCAAGTTAGCGATGCAAAGATAAAGAAAGGTATCTTTGTAGGACCTCAGATTAGGAAAGTTATTGCAGACAAACAATTCGAGAACTTGTTACATGGTAGTGAACTTCGCGCATGGATGGCATTCAAATCGATCGTCGATAACTTTTTGGGAAATCACAAATCTATCGACTATGTGCATATTGTTAAGCAGTGCATAGATGCATACAGAATTATGGGCTGTAACATGTCCCTCAAAATCCATTTGCTCGATTCACATCTTGACTTTTTCCCTGACAACCTTGGCGAAGTCAGCGATGAACATGGAGAACGATTCCGTCAAGATATCGCCGTAATGGAGTCACGTTATCAAGGACGGTGGAGTGTGACCATGCTTGCCGATTATTGTTGGATGCTTCATCGCGATGTACCACATGCCATTCACCGACGAAAGTCGATTGCAAAGAAATTCAAGCCTACATAACTGTTATACTTCTTGTACGAATGATGTTGTAATACTGTATGCGTTGTTAAAAAACTTCAATTGCGTATTTCTAGAGATCCCGACCTGATAGAGAAAAACGGTTTGCAGATTTAAAAACAGCGCATTAAAATTGACCAGAAAAACATAGAAAGGTTAGAGAAAGAAAAAAAAATTTTTTTTGTTAGCCAGTGTTATTATTTGGCTCTATATATGTAGATAGATGTATATATGTACATATATTAAAGACTCTGGATCATACGCTTTCTATCATATCCATAATGACTGAATCAACCATAAATTTGTAAAACAACATATAACAAATTTAATAATCAATTATTCTTTAACAGTCTAAAATAAATATGAAGTGATGAGTGAACTGTAGTTAAAAATTGTCTTCACTGAGACTTGTTAGAGGAGTTATAAAATGTCCTTTTGCTGTTTCCTTAAATAAGAACTTAGCTAGGTCTAAGTGAGTACTGCCGACGTGGTTTTCGTCAATTCTTTTGTGATGAGAGACCCCAGTGTCGAATCACAGCTCTTGACTCACTTCAAACTGGTCTGGTACTACGAACAGTCTTGCAACTTTAAACCACGAACTTTAGACAAAATAAAAAAAAACAAATGCCTCTACTAAGTACATTGTGGGCTGAAGATTAACAGGCGCATTCTCTCGCTGTTCACCCACCAATGTTTGTCTCTCTGAGTAATTAGATTCTTTGAGTATACACAGCGTAACTCGGGGGTGATTATTAGAAATCACCAATATTCTTCTGGGTATTTTAATGCGAAAAATATGTGCTTGAACAGCGCGAGTGCAATGATTTGTGCCGGAACTAAAATTAACTAGATACATATATCTCTACAAATGAATTTCCTGAGCGGACTGGCGTAAAGCCACACCAGTGATTGCTGTAGTGGTTTATGAACCTACCATTTTCATATGTTCAGTTTGTCAGCCTCCTATGCCTTGTATAACCACTTAGCAAGCACAGACATGTCAAATTCACAATGTAAATTAATGGTTACAATTACCTCAAATTAACTTTTTGGGAACACAATCTCCTGGCACAGATGAATGGACACAGCAACTATGATTAGATGCGTCGAACCCTTGGTCGAGGAAATTTTAGTATTCCTCTTATGATGGGTGCTCTGATTCCTTAAATCTCCAGTCTTGGTATTTAAAAATGCAAGTTTTTTTTTTAAGTTACAAAGATGCCCAAATACTTCGTCTGTCACTTATAATTTGAAATTCTAGTCCGATGTCTCTCTGGCTCATGGGAGTTGCTAATTTGACATTGCGATGCAGTCTGATTTGTGTCTCCAAATGTGCTAGGTTATATTCTCATTTTCCTTCAAGCTTCCACATTGGTATTTCCGACCAGCTTTCCAATGAGAGCTCAAGTTTATTTCAGGCTCTCGATTTAGACCAATCCTTCTCTTTAGAACTATGTGGGTCGGGGTGTTAAATCATTACTATCCCCCGCGTGTTTTAATAAATCAATTATAAATATAAACTCGTGACCTCTTTCAAAAATTAAAGTAATACTTCCGATTGCATTTGTACAAACTCACAAACACATCGGTGAACTTATTTCCTGGCTAACATATTCTCCCCAGACGGATTATCTGTATTATTGATAGATAGATGGGCCAGCGGAAGTATTATATCATTATCACCTTTTTTTACTTAATCACCCAGACGGTTTCTTAGACAGACAATCTGGCTTTCTTTCAGTCGATCGTGCTAGACCACCTTGTTTCAACAGTGACCGTCTCTATCAAAGATGGCTAGACGACTTAAGTGATAAAAGTATTAGCCGCTGACCTGTCTAATTAGCCTTGTCAGGCTACGATTCACATGGTGAAACGTAAACAAGTCTGGGAGTGACTAGGCAAGAATGTAGGTGCATACAAAATGCCATATAATAGGATGATAAGTGAGGAAAATGAAGAAATAAGTTGATAATGCAGGAGAGAACGAAAAAAATGTAAAAGGACACAACTGATTTCGTCACAGTCTCTCTCTCTCTCTCTCTCTCTCTCTCTCTCTCTCTCTCTCTCTCTCTCTCTCTCTCTATCTCTCTCTCTCTCTCTTTTATACTATTATTGCACTTATTCTCTTTGACTTTCTCTCTGACTTTCTTGTACTTACTCGCTTTTACTTTCTGATTGTTCTTGCACTCTCTCTCTCTCTCTCTCTCTCTCTCTCTTTCATTTTCTCTCATTCACTCTCTACTTCTCTATCTGTCTCTCTTTGACTTTTCTTGCACTTATTCTCTTGCACTTCATCAGTCTTATCTTCTCCGGTTTTTTCAAAGACTGGTGACGGCCTGAAGTCTGAAACATATTTGTTTCTGATAAGTCTCATTTTCAAACCACATAATTTTATTTCCTTTTTGCACTCTATACATCAGTCATCTGCTAGTGACAGTCTGAAATATATTTTTACTTCTTCTCCTCCTTGGTCGTCATCGTTCTCTCTCAAATAACCACACATATTTCTCTTCTAAAGCTAGCGGTCCGTCTCAGTCTTCTCTCATCAACATACAGTTTCTCTCTCAATTGTGTTTGGAGATGGCCACGCTGCCACACTGCTACGACAGTTTTGGAGCTGTCTGTCCCATTTTCAGTTTGTTGACCAGATAGTATTTGAGTCTGCAATGGCCGGTCCTCAGTCTAAAAATTATCGCTTGACCTCTTCTGAATGAAAAAGCATATAAACTTGCCAAATAGAGATGAAGGAAAACCGAAACAGAAGACAGGGCAACGTATGAAGAGATTAAAGCCATAATCAGAAATAACTACAGAGGAAAATGGCAGAAAATTCAGAGCCCAGTAATGAAGAACCATACTATATTTTTACTGATACCGGTATGTCTTGTTTTCAAACCACATTATTTCATTTCGTTTATGTTCTCTGTACATCTATCCTATGCTTCACTCAGATATCAGATTTCACCTGCAGTGAGTGATATTTCCTTCCTTCGTTAATGACAAAGTTCTGCTCTGAGTACGGATACAGCGATCATGTTTGTAAGTTTATTTTTTTTGATTGATGTATGATAAACACCCTTTGCAGGGCTGGAAGCCATCAAACCTCGGGACATTACACACACGCCATAGTGGGCCTGGTGTAACATGGCGCTGAGTCTAGGATGCTCTCTGGGGTTGCAAGAAAGCCCAAACCTCCGCCCCCCTTTTTTATTGGTTCAAGGTATAAGAGTGAATAACTCGAACCATGTGGGGATCAAGCAAGCACGCATTGTTGTATGATATGTTATTTAACCGGAGAGATATCGAGAAGGAGTAGTCTTAACGTAAATCCCATTTATCGGGGTCGGAGTGGCTAAGAGGTATGCCTTCTGCCTCGAGTTCTAAAGGTGACGGGTTCTTTTCCCAGTAGAGGGAATATAATATACGGAAATTTGTTTTCAGAACCAGTGGTCCTAATGATGTCATACTCCCTCCCTGGTCTGCTTGGTAGTGAGATCGGATGCCTAGCCTTCTTGTGTAAGGAGGAAACAAATATGTGTGCAAGTTGCGGACGTTAAAAATCCCACAGCAGTTGAAAATATTAAAGAGTAGGCCATAAGGCTGCTGCTCTGGCAAGATTTTAAAAAAATTAGAAACCTAGGCACCACAAAATATTTATAAAATGTATGATTCCTTTATACACACACTGGGATTCTCGCTATGGGTACTATGGAGTTCGTGCACTGTGCTGAGATACTTCTTGTGTGATCTAAGGGAGAAGATTGGAGCACTGATGGAGTTGTCCGTGTTTAATGAAGATGGTCCTAAAAACCATACTAAACCATTTAGAAGAATTTAGTGACAGTAAACCGGAGTTGGTGTTTGATAAGAGGAGGTGCTGAAACTAGAATTTACAATCACATGAAAAGTTAAAATAAGGTGTTTTATACAACAGAAATCAAGTCCAACACAAAATCAGAACATTCAATTCAAATATGAGAGACGCGCTGGTGTAATGGTTACCACACTGCGCTGGCGATCGGGTGATCCAGGTTCAAGCCCGAGCGAGTACATTTGAAGTAGTGTCGTCGACCGGGACTTAGACTGGATTAATTCGAGCCCTGGGCGAAAACATTTGAAGTAGAGTCGTCGACCAGGGACTGGCGGCTCCTGAGCCGACCCAGCTCTAAAGGGTACCTCCGAAATCGGCGAGTATCTGCCTGAATGGCGAGTGGACACCTGTCATTGTACAGGGAAAAAAGGGATACTCACGTAAAAATCAGTCTCAGGTTAGATATACTAACCGGAGATTCTCGCCTCGAGTAATAGCGGGTGTACGTTAAAAAAAAAAATAAAAAAATTCACATATCAAGTAAGTCCCACTGTATGACTCAGAAACACGGAGAATAATAAAAACCACAACCAAAAAAGCTACAGACTTTCATCAAGTAAATAATACACCATTAAGGTATGTTTCGTGAGAAATAAAAAAAGTGGGAAACTAAACAACAGAAAAACAACAGACGTGATAGGCTTACCGAAGACTCGAACTCAGGACCTTCAGAACGACAACACCGCCTAGCTACGTGAGCGAATTGCGACAATCATCGCTGCTAGCTAGGCACCACCACCCATTGAAGTGGTATGACAAGAACACAAAGTTCGAACTGATGACAAGAACCAGATAAGTGTAAGAGGAACAAGAGATGACAAGAACCAGATAAGTGTAAGAGGAACAAGAGATGACAAGAACCAGATAAGTGTAAGAGGAACAAGAGATGACAAGAACCAGATAAGTGTAAGAGGAACAAGAGATGACAAGAACCAGATAAGTGTAAGAGGAACAAGAGATGACAAGAACCAGATAAGTGTAAGAGGAACAAGAGATGACAAGAACCAGATAAGTGTAAGAGGAACAAGAGATGAGAAGAAGACGCTGGCAGTGGGTATGACACACATTGAGGAAACCTACCGATAGCATTAACAGGCAGTCATAATTCTGGAATCCACACGGTAAGAGAGACAGAGCGCTGGTGTAATGGTTACCACACTGCGCTGGCGATCGGGTGATCCAGGTTCAAGCCCGGGCGAGAACATTTGGACGAGTGTCGTGGACCGGGACTTGGACTGGATTAATTCGAGCCCTGGCGAAGACATTTGAAGCAGTGTCGTCGACCAGGGACTGGCGGCTTCTGAGCCGACCCAGCTCTAATGGGCACCCTCCGAAGACGGCGATTATCTGCCTGAATGGCGAGTGGACACCTGTCAGTGTACATGGAAAAAAGGGATACTCACGTAAAAATCAGTCTCAGGTTAGATATACTAACCGGAGATTCTCGCCTCGAATAATAGCGGGCGTACATTTAAAAAAAAAAAAAAAAAAGAGATAGAGAGAGACCAAAGTACACATGGAGAAGAAAACTGGATACAGGGGATGAAGAAGATATGGGAAGAATTTGAGCTGATGGCTGATGTCAGGAAGACTTGGCATACAATTGTTGAAAGCTTATGCTCCAAAGGGTGGTAAAAAGTAATGGTGATATGTTGTATACAAACAAATGAAAATAGTACTTATTTTATCGTCGTTCGCTTAGAATTCTTCTTCTCAATCCTCTATTGTCCTGAGTATTTCTATTATTTCTAATTGATGTTTCTTATTTTTACGTGACTTTTGAGTCTATATCATCTAATCTACACAGTTTTAACTGAGTATCCTATTCTGCTCTTGAGTTATGGAAAGGCAAAAGGCAACAAAGACGAGAACTGGGCACTCTACCTCATAAAAAAAGCTGGGCCTAGTAAGGTGAAGTCTCTAACAGTTCTCATCCCAACGGCAGTATTTGCTGTGTTAGTAAAAAAACGCAGATTTAGGATAAAGGTGCGACTATTGGATTGACATGAGGTAAAGCGTACATATAGGCGTGAGGTGGCCTGGAAGCAAACCCGTCAAAATGTCTTGCTGAAAACGGATGTGTCCAGCCAAAAGGCGCAGATATCGCAGTGAAGCTGTAAACTACGACACAACGCTCAAAACTAACGTAAGAGAGAGAGAGAGAGAGGTGGCTGAGGGCTAACACAAACAACAACAATATATCGTTTATTTAACCGTATGGTTATACTTTTAACTCCCGCCTTCTGGGCGAGAGAACGAAGGTTTGCTCCAAGCGACTAACCAAGCGGCGACTACCCTGGCCAGTCGGCACGGTGGATCAGCATCTTTTCCCTTTTCGGTTCATATGGAGTATGCAGCCATCACTGTAGCGGGGGCCCCCCCCCCCCCTCCCCCACCTGCAGCAAGTTTGCATTAAAGAATTCTATGCTCTTACAGTGGCGGTTTATGTAGCTTACTTACTTAGTCCTTCCCCTTCTACCGTGAGGTGTAGAGGTTTGGACGAGAGAGCGCCAGACTATTATATCAGCTGTCTTCCTCCTGGCCTGGTTCCATTCTAGTCCTCAGTCCTTCAAAGATTGTCTAATGTTGTCCTCCCAGCGGACTCTGGGTCGTCCTGGAGGTCTGGATCCCTGGCTGTTAGTTTTCCATGCTTGTCGTGGTAGCCGATCTTCTCCCATTCTGCAGACATGGCCAAACCATCTTAGTTGGGACTGTTCTACCTGGGTCTGCAGGGTGTGGGATTTTAGGCCTTGACGTAAAGTCTGGTTGCGGACGATGTCTCTTCTTGTTACTTCAACCACTTTACTCAGATACCTCATTTCTGACTTTTGTGGGTTGTAGTCATTGCCCATGACTCGCATCTATACGTCAAGACTGGGACATAGGTGGAGCGGTATACAGTCATGTTCGTTTTCTTTCCAACCACTCTCTTGCTGAGGAATTCTCGATTTATGGCCTGAAAAAGTCTCCCAGCTGCTGCTTTTCGAGTGGCCAACTCTTCTTTGATGCCTCCCTTTCGGTCTATAATAGCTCCGAGGTATTTAAAGTGGTCGACCTGCTCCAGGACCTGTTCTCCCAGCTTAAATCTGATGCCTTCCTTCTTCTCGTGATATCACCATAGATTTTGTTTTAGACGGTTTACGTAGCTATTTGTTTGACATGATGATGTTGACAGCCCCCTCCCCCCTCCTCCCCCCATGCACAACCTCATGTTAGTCACGTGCTACCACGTGCCCACAAGAGTAGTAGTCCTATTCCGTGTTTGTGTCCCCAGAGACGCCGTGGTCTATACACAAATGTAGAAGCAGTCCTATAGGAGAGAATGTCGTAGGGGAGTGAAGTGTTAGTGACTTCACTATACTAGGTCCAGCATAGAGAAGTGGGGAACCAGTTCCCTTCCTCGCTGCCTTTTTTTCCTAACTCAAGTGCAATGTCAGGTACCAATTTTCAGCTGGGTAGACTGAAGCGTGTCGATACCGTAAATCCGAACCCTGCACCTTTGCCGTGTGAGACCATGTTTGGTGCTAAGCAGAGCTAGAAAAGTGTTAAAAAAAAGGGTAAAGGATCCCGTTACACGCCTATTTAAGGCATATTGGGAATACGGTGTTAGTCCCGTATTTTCTTGACCATCGGCACACTAGGGGTGATGTGGTCTGCATCACGACGGCCGCCTTAACCTTCCCAGAGCTGTTCTGGTACCCAATTCATGAGTAACACATAAGTAAGGGAAACCCGAGGCCTGTAAACAATAAATAAACGATGCCTAGATGGCAGGAAGGATAGTGTGATTCGCTTGCATAGCTAGGCGGGGTTGTCGAACGGAAGGTCTTGGGTTCGAGTCCTGGGTAAGCCACTCGCGTCTGTTGTTTTTCTGTTGTCTAGTGTTCTACTTCTTTATTTCTTACGAGTGCCTGAAAACATACCTTTATGTTTGTCTAATATTTATTTACCAATTCATGAAGCTGGGTCGACGTCGGAGGGTTTAACTCCCAATTACAATCGGAGGGCTTAACTCCCAATTACAATCGGAGGGTTTAACTCCCAATTACAGTCAACTGCGTAAGAAATCCTGCGCCCACAAAATTATGGACCAAGAGCTAGCAAATACAAACACATTTACATATTTGGAAGCATAGTAACACCAGATGGCGCAAAAACATCAGTAAAAGAATGAATAAAGCTAGAATAGCCTTTGTCAATATATATATAACATCTGGAAATCTTCACATTAAAGAACAAACTTTAAATTAAAAATATACGAGAGCTGCGTAATTTCTATGCTTCTGTATGGCGTAGAATGCTGGAGAGTATCAGTGATATCCAAACTGTCCTCTTTCCACATATTCTGCCTGAGAAAAATTCTTTGAATTTTCTGGCCGAACACCATCACCAACCAAGAACTGCTAACTCGGAGCCACCAAAAAGACATACGCACCATCATAGCGGTTAGACGCTGGAATTGAGTTGACCACATCCTCAGATGAGACTCTGACACCATCACCATAAATACCATTTTTGTGTGCTCTTGAAGGAAAGCGAAAGCAAGGACGGCCAAAAGCTACCTGGCGGAGAACTGTAGAGGCAGAGATCCTGAGCATGAACCAGAGCTGGGGCACCACACGAAGGATGGCTGCAGACTGAGCAAAGTGGAGACAATTTGTTGCTGCCCCACAAGACGCTACCAGGTGTGATGGTCACTGATTGTTTTGTCAGTCAGTGACCAAGGACCAAAGTGGAGACAATTTGTTGCTGCCCTACAAGACGCCACCAGGCGTGATGGTCACTGATTGTTTTGTCAGTCAGTGACCAAGGACCAAAGTAGAGACAGTTTGTTGCTGCCCTACAAGACGCTACCAGGCGTGATGATCATTGATTGTTTTGTCAGTCAGTGACCAAAGACCAAAGTGGAGACAATTTGTTGCTGCCCTACAAGACGCCACCAGGCGTGATGGTCACTGATTGTTTTGTCAGTCAGTGACCAAGGACCAAAGTGGAGACAGTTTGTTGCTGCCCTACAAGACGCCACCAGGCGTGATGGTCACTGATTGTTTTGTCAGTCAGCGGCCAAGGACCAAACTAGAGACAGTTTGTTGCTGCCCCACAAGACGCCATCAGGCGTGATGGTCACTGATTGTTTTGTCAGACAGCGGTCAAGGACCAAAGAAGAAAACATTCAACAGCAAAATAAAGACCAAATTATTCGGACGAGTTCTCGACTTAATTTGACGAATGCGACTTCCGATCATCCCTTTAAATTCTATTATATTATTTTGGATTATTTGTCGACTCCCGACGTTCGGTTGTAAACTTTAATACTGTGTTTATTCATTATTTAATACAGTACAGTTCCGTACAGTACAGTAGTTCTATGTTATAATTTGTACATTTTATTTATTTCACTATTAACAAAGTTTTAAAATATAACAAATGAGACAAACACGTGTTAGAATTCAGACATGTTAACATATAGTTCATATAGTATATAGTGATTTCCGACTTACGTCTATTTCGACTTAAAACGGTTTCGTCGTAACGAAATCCTGTCTTAAGTAGAGGTCAGCATGTACATTATTGTTCTTGAATGTTCGCATTTTAAAGTATAATACTTAGTAGACATTACACATGAACCAGAAGGTCTTTCATATTTGGACATGCACCCTAATATAACAGACGTACCATGTGTCTAGGTTGAACGGTGAGCCAAAACGAAGCACAAATATATGTACTTTTTTTTTTAAAGTACGTATATTACTTTGCTTTACTGTTTCTGTCGACGTTTGCTGTGAAGCGTTGTGAGTAGTGCAAGGTTTTGTTCTTGAACCAAGTATGCTACATGGGCTGGCGTGAGTCCGGGTTGATGTAGAATTTGTGTAAAATGTATCTAAATTCATAATTTGATATACATATTTTTCCCTTAAATGGTTTTTCTGTCTTTTAAACTTTCTCATGCTCTAAAACCAGATATTTGAGTAGGAGTGACAATTGGTAAGTCATTACACTATGTTTTTTTACATCGTCCTTCAATTTTTGTTGTTAAGGCTTCCATTTCCCGTGAAATTGTTTTCTAGTTTAAGTATATTTATATTTCTGTTAAATTATTTGTTTAATTTTAGCTTTGTTCTGAATTTTTGTTTTGTCATCGTTTTATGGTATCCGAGTTGTTTCACAGAATTTTCTGCGCTATTAAATAGACATTTACAAGTAAATCTTTGTTATATTCCACTCACACCTATCATGTCTTGAGATCTTCGCGGAGACGAAAGATGATATCTGTCTAATGCGAACCGCCGAGCGAAAACAAATTGAAAGCATAAACAACAAATGACACAATCTCATTTATAATCTGGCGTTGGCTGGAACTCCTACGTCACGAATACTATTATTCCCCTTAGCGTATCACAGCTTATCTTGATGAATAAAATAATATACTGCAGCCTTTACAACAATGGCTTGTCTCCCATTTCCTAATACTAGTGGTTTCACGGCGACCCCCGACCTCCGTGGCCAAATTTTATTGGTCGTCGGTGCCGGAGTGTTTGTTTTGACTATTGTCAGAATACGTTATCCAAAGAGACAGAGATTCTTTTCCCGAAGCTATCCGCTCAAGAAACAGACGTCCCAAGAAATGGTGGTAATAGAAATGTTTATTTTAATAGCCCCTCCACGGGTAGATCGGCATACTTTTGTTGAAAAATTCTCCGCCGATTTGCAATTATTGTTCATTCCCTTTCAGATCTTTGTGTATTCCAGATCTTTTTTTGGTCTTCTTCTAGATTTAGTCAAGCATTTATGTTTTAGGCAGTGCGTATGAGGCAAATAATAAGATGTTGGACATGAGGTTAGCAAAGGAATCATGTAAAAAAATTGCTTCAGCAGCCATAACTGCGAGAGTACATGAATGCTTTGCTGCAGGAGACCTATACATTTAAAAAAAAGGATAGTCTCGTAGTAGATACTGTGGTAGGGTAGTGAAGTGTTAGAGACTTTTCTATACTAGGTCCAGCTTCGAGAGGTGGTAGTGAAGTGTTAGAGACTTTTCTATACTAGGTCCAGCTTCGAGAGGTGGTAGTGAAGTGTTAGAGACTTTTCTATACTAGGTCCAGCTTCGAGAGGTGGTAGTGAAGTGTTAGAGACTTTTCTATACTAGGTCCAGCTTCGAGAGGTGGGAGTGAAGTGTTAGAGACTTCACTATACTAGGTCCAGCTTCCAGAGGTAGGAGTGAAGTGTTAGAGACTTCACTATACTAGGTCCAGCTTCGAGAGGTGGGAGTGAAGTGTTAGAGACTTCACTATACTAGGTCCAGCTTCGAGAGGTGGGAGTGAAGTGTTAGAGACTTCACTATACTAGGTCCAGCTTCGAGAGGTGGAGTGACCGGTTTCCTTCCTTGCTGTAGTTGCCTTTCCCTTACTCATTTCCAACAAAGGGACAAGATAAAGTGGCGACAACATGTTCGATGGGAAGCGAACAATAACATGATAATGTTGATTTCTGTGCACTGTCTTATAATATGTCTGATTTTTCTTGCTCTTTTTCTTTCTGTTTCTAATTATTTTCTTTCTTTCTTATTATTCTTCCTCCACGTCTTGTACATGACAGTTCCAGAGCAACGGTGGAGTACTGGTTTCCTGTGGAGGCCTATTCCCTTACTGGGATAATAAAGTGGCGACAACATGTTCATTAACATGATAATGTTGTGTGCACTCTTCACTTCCAATGTCTGATTTTTCTTGCTCTCTTTTGTTTCTGTCTACTGACATTATTTTCTTTCTTCTTATCTGTGATCTTATCATATTTCTTTTACTTGACAGTTTGGAGCAACGCCTACTCTGTGGCGGTATCTGATAATCTCCTCATTGAGTTGCCTCTTCACTTCCAATGTCATCTCCTTCCTGCTTCTTCTACCGACATTACTCAGGTTCATTCTGTCTGTGATTATATCATGTCCCTGCTTCTTCTATTGGATCTAGTCTGGTTCATTCTGTCTGATTATATCATGTCCCTGCTTCTTCTATTGGATCCAGTCTGGTTCATTCTGTCTGTGATTATGTCATGTCCCTGCATTTTCTACTGGCTCCAGTCTTGTTTATTCTATCTGTGATTATATCATGTCCCTGCTTCTTCTATTGGATCCAGTCTGGTTCATTCTATCTGTGATTATATCATATTTCTGTTTCTTCTTTTGGCACTAGTCTGTTTCATTCTGTCTGTGATTATATCATGTCCCTGCTTCTTCTACTGGCTCCAGTCTTGTTCATTCTATCTGTGATTATATCATATTTTTGTTTCTTCTTTTGGCACTAGTCTGTTTCATTCTGTCTGTGATTATGTCATCTCGCTGCTGGTATTAATACGGTTCCTTCTGTCTGTGATTATATCGTCTACGGGCATTAGTCTGGTTCATCCTGTCTGTGATTATATCATGTCCCTGCTTCTTCTACAGGCGTTATTCTGGTTCATTCTGACTGTGATTATATCACTTTCACTCTTTTCCTTCTGGGTCTTATTTGGTTAATTCTGTCTGTGATTATATTGTGCCCCTGCTTCTTCTTCTGGCATTGGGCTGGTTCATTCTGTCGGTTATTATATGATCTCCCCTTTTCAACTGATATTAGGCTGGTTCATTCTGTTTGTGATTATATCATCTCCCTGGGTCTACTGCCATTAGTCTGGTTCGCTCTGTTCATGATTTTATCTCTATGACTGTGTCCTTTAGGCACATATTTACTTGTAAATGTGTATCTCTGCCGTGCAAGTAATGATCATTGACAGCACGTAGACATTCACGCACTAACATGTCTATGAATGACTCGACTCGTTGTCTAATTTGAACAGTTCATGAATCAAAACGTCTTTACTTATGTCCCGACATATTATATAGTATAATATGTCGCATTGGAGAATGTTAGGAGCTGCTATGGGGAACATAAACTCCAACTGATTTTCTTTTCGTGTTGCTTGTATACCATATTGCGCTATCTGCAAGCGTTTTGGTAAAGTAGTGCGTAAGCAAGTCGGGAATAATGACGTTACAGGGTATTTTGGAATGTGTTCTGGGATGTGAGCTGAAGTGTCCTATGCAAGTGGAGTTTTTTTAATATGAGCCTTTGCTCAGACGAAACGATATGTGAATGAATGCAAGTCGGGATACAGTAATCAATCATTGACCGCCTATTGTATGATGTTCATAACTATGATTAATAATAATAGCCTCTTCAGTCATAACTGACTATGGGAATGCGCCCCTTAGGTGACAGCCCTCAGCTGCTTATTTTCTTGGTGTTCCTTTTGACGTTTTCTCCTCTCTTTTGCTTGCCGTGAGAGCTTCTTTTCGCCCAATCCGAGGTGGCGCCGTAGAGAGAATAGCCAATGGGTGCGATTGACAGCTTCATCCTCCCAGGTTGCTGGATTTATGTCCAGGGCCCTTATGTCTCTCTTGCACACATCTTTGAACTTCTGCCGCGGTCGCCCAACTGTTCTTTTTCCATCTGCCAGTTGTCCGTGGAAGATATCTCTCAGGATGTGACCATCTTCCATGCGACGGACATATCAAAACCAGCGTGGTCTGCACTGTCTAAACAATGTATACATGCTTTGAAGGCCATCACGTGCCAACACATCAACATTTGTCACTTTAAATATTCATGGAGCGTTTATGCAATGTTCAGCGTATGATTCTGACGTTGTAATGTTGAGCGTTACATTTGCCTCTTGCTATTATTATTGTTGACCAGAATCGACATTCATTGCACTCCGGGCAAACCCATAGGTACTCAGTCTGCCGCAGTATATGTCGAAGAGTGTAAATGCAAACTGTTCCTGTAGCTTGCTGATTATATACACGACGGATGCATCCTCCAATACGTCCATCCATTCTAGCCTTACGTTTGATGCCAAATTCCAACAGTCTTAACCTTGATGATTCATCTACTGCATTGTAATTCTCTAACAGGCGATCATTAATTGTTCTCAGTATCTCTCCCTTATCCATATCTAGTGTCCCCACTGTAGGTGCTCTTGATGCTAGTCTGTCAGCTCTCTCTCATTACTGAGTACGCTGAATGACAAGCTCACCACACCAGCTCCTGTATATTCGAAGCTTCTATGAATATTTCCCATTCATACCTTAGAAAACCTTTTTGAACCTCTCGCTGCAAAAATCATATAGCAGTGAGAATTAATATGAATAAATAGCAAATATATAAACACGCGAATCGCTCATTAAACTCTCAGCAAAGATGATAAAGGTAACGATAGTTATTTTTATACACAATTTTATACACATCATTATCTTGATTATCTTTCAGCTGGTGCAAGGTTTGAAGTAAAACTGTCCTGCGCCATCCGTTCACCAGCTTTTCGTGTTTTTTGAAATCCCTTTTATGCCTGTCTCCTGGTTCTCTTCGCCAATTCTTGTAGCGTAATGGTTACGTTTACAATCGCCTCAAGCTGGCAGCATGGATGAAACCAGGATTGAAGTTAAAAGTTGCAACCAAGGTGGAGTGGGTTCAATTTCCACTGCAGGTGGAAAAAGACAACAGGAGGCGTACACTTACGAGTCATAACCCAAGTGCCTCCCTCCCCTCCACCTCAGAGTGAAAAGAGGATAAAGGGCTGAAACACTTGTCAGACGGAGGGACACTTTCTAATGATAAGATTGCCTCTTGTTGTATCGCCCTATACAGATTTTCTTATCATATTTCTCTAATCTTGGGCATTCCAGAAGAAGAAACTACCTTGAATTGCTATCCAATGATTTTCTTAATGTGAGTCCTATCGAGTGTCAGCGCCTTCTTCTCATCTCTTACTCCACTAGATTTTAGTTTTTTATTTGTTTGTTGTTGTTTGCAGTCGGTTCCATATTAATGATCTTATCATAATATCCACAAAATCACATGTTCTTGCAACAGTGGTTTCTATGGCAATTTGTTTAACGTGATGACGTTGCTAAACACCGTGCACAACAGCATTATTAATCGCCTTGTAAGACTTGCTTGAAGACCTTATGAAGACGTGACATGCAGAGTTCTTCATGAAGGACAGAACTTGAAGACTTGCTTGAGAGGGCAGTAGTCACTTTGTCATTGTCTCTTCAGACACTCATGGGAACAACATGGGAACAACATGGGAACAACATGGGAACAACATGGGGACACAGCAAATAATATTATGGACACAGTAAATAATATTATGGACACAGTAAATAATAGTATGGATACAGGAAATAATATTATGGATACAGTAAATAATAGTATGGATACAGGAAATAATATTATGGACACAGTAAATAATATTATGGATACAGGAAATAATATTATGGATACAGGAAATAATATTATGGACACAGGAAATAATATTATGGATACAGGAAATAATATTATGGATACAGGAAATAATATTATGGATACAGGAAATAATATTATGGACACAGTAAATAATATTATGGATACAGGAAATAATATTATTGACAAAGGAAATAATATTATGGACAAAGGAAATAATATTATGGACACAGGAAATAATATTATGGATGCAGGAAATAATATTATAAATACAGTAAATAATATTATGGATACAGGAAATAATATTATGGACACAGGAAATAATATTATGGACACAGGAAATAATATTATGGATGCAGTAAATAATATTATGGATACAGGGAGCCGCGGTAGCATAGAGGTTAGTGCACTGACTTCCTAGCTCAGGGGTCTATGGTTCGATCCCCAGATGACGTGAGATTTCTTTTAGGCCACAAACGTCTCCTTGGTCGACCCAGCCCCAATTGGATACCAGAGCAACTTCTAGGAAGGTTAAGTCGGCCGGCGTGATGCTCACCACATCACCCCTAGTGTGCCGACGGTCAAGAAAATATGTGCCTAACACCATATTCCCAATATGCCTCAATGGGCGTGTAACGGGATCATTTCCTTTTTTTAATAGAGGAAATAATATTATGGATACATCAAATAACATTCTGGATACAGCAAATAAAATTCTGGATACAGCAAATAATATTCTGGATGCAGCAAATAATATTATGGATGCAGCGTGGGAGCCGCGCTAGCGTAGTGGTTACAACACCGCTCTGGCAACCGGGTGATTCAGGATCAAACCCGGGCGACGGCATTTGAGGATTTTTCGTCGACCGGGATTTGGACTGGATTAACTCGAGACCTGGCGAGAACATTTGAAGAAGTGTCGTCGACCAGGGACTTGCGGCTCCTGAGCCGACCCAGCTCTAATGGGTACCTCCGAAAACGGCGAGTATCTGCCTGAATGGCGAGGGACACTTGTCTCTGTACACGAAAATAGGATACTCACGTAAAAATCAATGTCAGGTTAGACATTAAAAATAACCTGAGATTTCGCCTCGAGTATTAGCGGGCGTACGAAAAAAAAAAAAAAAAAATGGATGCAGCAAATAATATTATGGATCCATCAAATAATATTCTGGATACTTGAAATAATGTTATGTATACAGCAAATAATATTATGGATGTCATCATTTAGCATGTCCTTTGCGAAACGTCTCTCTCATCACAGCCCGCCTGAAAGACTCTCGATCTCTAGCCAGCCCTCCTGCCTCCTCCATTGTCATGTTCAAGGGGTCTTCAATGTCCTGTGTCCACCGTCGTCTTGGCCGGCCCTTGCCTCGCCTTCCAGGTACCATACCCTCCATCACTGCTCTCTTTAAGCCACTATGGCGTTTAATGTGGCCAAAATATTTCAGTTTCCGCGACATGATATTGTTTATGAGCCAGTTTTCCTCGATGTTCAGGTCGTGTAGGATGTCTATATTTTTCTTCTTCTTGGTCCACGATATTCTGAGAATTTTTCTGTAACACTTTCAATTTCCTCATCATTGATGGTAATTTTTGGTTGGCATCTTGTTTTGTCTGTGGACATAATCTTTTTTTTTTTTTTTTTTTTTTTTTGTTCAGAAAAAGGTTCTGATCCTCACTGTGTCTTTTGACAGACAGGATTAACTGTTCTAGTCCTTTGGCACTGTTTGAAAGAATAACTGTGTCATCTGCGTACCTGAGTTCTGGGATCGCATTTCCACCAATTGTGAACGGATCGCAATGTTCACATTCTTGGTCATTCACTATTATAGATGTAGTAAATAATATTCTGGATGTAGCAAAAAATGTTATGGACACATCAAATAATATTATGGATACAGCAAATGATATTACGGACACAGCAAATAATAAAATGGGTATAGTAAATAATATTATGGACACAGCAAATAATATTATGGATACAGCAAATGATATTCTCTTATCAGTGTCCTCAATCAATCTGACTTCATTATTAAGTTCTGATATAGCTTAGTTATTGCCACTTTGTGATATCAAAATAAGACAACAAAAGGCGGAAGGAGATTTCATTGCATTAGCAAATACCTTCTCTTTCCTCTTCTATTACAATGCCTGGTGGCGTAGGCGATTATGTATCTCTGTTACGAGTTGCCTCCACTTGCTCTGCAGAAGTGGTCCAACAGTGGCCAAAACCTAGAGTATCTCATGTGGGTCTTCAAAGGTGTCTACCTTCGCACAAGATTACTCTTGGCAGAGTTGTAGAAAGAAGGATAATGATGCTTCTACCTCTAGGGAGATTCACAAGATATTTACGATTTAATTCAGTAAAATTCCTCTTCTTATTATCATTATTATTGTTCTTATTGGCTATTCAGATGTAAATATCATCATCATCCTAACCCTCCACTCCCAAAGGAGCATAGACCTTCAACAAACACATGCCAAGTCCTCCTGTCACGTTCCATCATCTCAAGTTCTTTCCACGTTCTCCTCATCATTTTCACCTCTGTTTCCAGCTCTCTTCTCCGTGTGCTTCTTGATCTACCTCTGCCTCTCTTGCCCTCGGGGTTCCAGAACATAGACTGCCTTGTAATGCTTTCAACAGGTTTCCTCAGTGTGTGTCCTATCCATCGCCATCGCCTTCTTCTTATCTCTTGTTCCACTGGCACTTGTCTGGTTCTTGTCATCAGTTCCACGTTGGTAACATTGTCATACCGATAATTATACAGAGAATTTCAGAAGCAGTAGACCACAAACTGAGGAAAGAACAAGCAGGATTTAGAAAGAACAGAAGATGTGTAGATCACATATTTACCCTCAGGAACATTATAGAGCAGTGCTCAGAATGGCAAAGACAGCTGTACATTAATTTCGTTGATTTTGAAAAGGCTTTTAACAGTATACATAAAGACAGTTTATGGAAAATACTGAGGGCTTATGGAATTCCAAGCTGCATAGTGTCAATCATAAAAAGCCTCTATGCCAACTTTACGTGTAGCGTTGGGCAGAGCAACCTAACCTTTGAGGTGAAGACAGGAGTACGACAGGGATGCCCCTTATCAACCACTCTATTTTTAACAGTCATAGACTGGGTGATGCGCCAGACAACAGAGGGCAATCCAAGAGGAATAAGATGGACTACATTTTCTACATTGGAAGATCTGGAATATGCAGAGAACATTGCACTACTAGCACATTCACATCAGCACATCCAGGAAAAAACGGATAGACTTAATAAGTATAGCCAGCAAGTGGGCTTGAACATCAATCTAAAGAAGACAGAGTTCATGATGCTCAATGTGAGCAACCCTGAGCCCATATCAGTAAGGAATCAGCAACTGGAACACAGACAGACACCTTCACATACCTAGGATGCATAGTAACACCAGACGGCGGAGCAAGCAAAGGCATCAACAACAGAATGAACAAAGCAAGAACAGGCTTTTTTAGTCTAAACAATATCTAGAAGTCCTCTCAGTACAGCACAAGCACAAAATTAAGAATATATCAGAGCTGTGTGCTTTCTGTGCTTCTCTATGGTGCGGAATGCTGGAGGGTTACAGAGAAGGAAATGTCGAAATTGTCCTCTTTTCACACAACATGCCTAAGAAAAATTCTCCGAATCTTTTGGCCGAATACCATCACCAACCAAGATCTGCTTACTCGGAGCAAGCAAGAGGTACACCATCACAGCTGGCAGACGCTGGAGCTGGGTTGGCCATGTCCTCAGAAGAGACCCTGATGCCATCACAAGAACAGCCATGCTATGGACCCCTGAAGGAAAACGAAAGAGAGGCCGACCAAAAACAACATGGCGGAGGACTGTGGAGGCTGAGATGCAAAGAATGAACCAGAGTTGGGGCACTGTACGAAGTGTGATAAAATTAACCGTGATACAACGTTAAAATATCTCCAAAGATAAAATGTAGGGATAAAAATAATGCGTAAGCTACTAGAATACATGATCGCCCACGCCGCGGGTCAACCGCCGCCATGGAAACTAACTTGTTAGACGTGAAGGCAAAAACGTTTACCCTTGGAACGGGATGAGAACGGAGATCAAAAGGAAAAAATATGACTGAACACGTGCTTGAAACTAGCAAGGCTAAAAAGACGCAATTGGTGGGGAAAGGAAAAAAATTCACGTCCCCAAGTTGACACACGGTAAAGAAATCGACAAAATGGACCTTAGCTATTATACGCAACAGTCATTTCTTGGACGCTTTTGCGATAACTTAGTCCGTTTATTTGAATTCAGCGGCAAACGCATTACAGAAGATGCTCGAAAATATTTCAAAAAACCAACTAACCTTGAAAAGTAACTTTTTCTTAATAATAATGTTAGGAATATAAAACCTAGCTGGCCTGATGGCCCATCTTGAGCAGTGAAATAATATGCTTTCATTTATACAGACGGATAGATAATAAAAAAGATATTGACAAAAGACTGTGTTGTTCATATCAGCGAGCGACTGCATTGAAACAAAAAAAATGTCACTAATTTTCAAAAACTGCGGCCTTGAGACTCAAGTGCTAAAATCTAGTTGGAATGAAAGAGAGGGAATGTGGTGGAGAATTGTGGCTAAAAATAACTTTAAAGGCAAAATTGTGTAGGGGACGGCAGAGTTGGTTCAAAAAAAACAAGTGTGTTTTTGTAAAAAACGCAAGTAGAGACAGACGGACCAACAGACAATAATACATACTTGACTGAGGTATGACAGAATTGACTTTTTGGTAGGAGGTTTGAATTTGAAAAGAAAAAAAGGCGGTGATTGGCCACAGATAAACATATTATCGGCGCTCAGACGCGCATTTTTGCCATTTAACTAAAAGCTGTCCAGTAGAAGACACAGTAAATAATTCAGTGGTGTATTTCCCAAAAAGCTATTAAATATTTAGAGGGAACGAACGAACGAACGAACGAACGAACTTTATTTTCAAAGGGTTAAGAATTGGGCACGCAGGCCCGTCTGACATTCTGCCCTTCCTCTCTCTCTCATCATATATACTGTATCCTTTCATCCTCACATTTACTATAAGCATAATTAAGGCATTTATCATTATAAAAGTAATATTACATTTGCAATAATCATCATAATTAAAGTACGTTTTTAACATTAAAAAAGAATAATAATAATAATAATGAATGTAAAAATAAAATAAATAAAAATAAAAATAAACATTAATAGATAGATAGATAGATAGATAGATAGATAGATAGATAGATAGATAGATAGATAGATAGATAGATAGATAGATAGATAGATAGATAGATAGATAGATAGATAGATAGATAGATAGATAGATAGATAGATAGATAGATAGATAGATAGATAGATAGATAGATAGAACAAACGAACTTTATTTTCAAAGGGTTTAGAATTGGGCACGCAGGCCCGTCTAACATTCTGCCCTTCCTTTCTCTCTTCTTCCATAGTTAATCCATTTATTCTCACACGTATCCTAAATGTTACTTAAATAATAAAATAACAAAAAAGTACAATAAAATAAAATCCCAACATTGTAACAGTACAATAACAGTTACACAGATTTACAGATGCGTATCATAATTTATACTAAACAGGACAAAATTAACTTTAAAACCTACATATGATGTTATGTAATTATTTAAGAACATAACGAAATTAGGGTGGCATATAATCTGCACTCATGATGTATTTGAAAAGTCTGTGATTGAATGAATATGGACTAAGAGTATTTTTTAAGTCGTGTGGAAGAGTATTCCACAGATGAGCAGCAGAAAAAGCTAAACTTTTCTTGAATAAGTCGAGCCTAGGCTTGGGCATGTGTAATTTATTTAAGCGTTGACTGCGTCTTCCGCTGTATTTGAAAATAGGCCACAGATACGTTGGAGCATTCTGTGACAAGATTTTGTGAATAAATTTGGCTTTGTTGAAGAGAAGGCGCTTTCTTAGTGGTAATATGTTAAGATATGTATATGCGTCTACACACTGTGTGAGGTTTTTGTCGGAAATTAGGCGCACTGCACGTTTTTGTAATGAATAGAGTCTTTTAGTGTTGGACATGGTGCAGCCATCCCAAATTGTGGAACAATAGTCTAGATGTGTTTGTATCTGGGATGTATAGAACATTTTTCGTGTCTCCTCATCTAGGAAATGTTTGATTTTAGCTAACTGGTAAACTTTTTGTGCCGTTTGTTTGGTCAGTGCTTGTACATGCGAATTCCAACTTAAATGTTGGTCAATTATGAATCCTAGTGTTTTATATTCATTTACATTTTCAATTAAAGAGGTTCCAATGTAGAGCTGAAGTGTTGTTTTCGGCGAGTTTTGTAATTTTTGTCTAGTTGATATTATCATACATTTTGTTTTAGTGATATTTATTTGCATGCAGTTTTCATTGCTCCACTTAATAAGATTGTCTGTGTCGCTTTGTAATAATATTTCTAGCGTGTTGCAACTTTTATCACTAGTATAAATGGTACAGTCATCGGCAAATAGGTCGCAGGATGAGTTCTCGATGTGTAGTGGAAGGTCATTTATGTAAATGGAAAAAAGTAGAGGGCCGAGAATAGAACCCTGAGGAACACCAGTGTCAATAATAGTTGGGCTTGACAAGGAGTTATTGTACCACACTACTTGCTGTCTGTCGGACAGGAATGACTTAAGTAATGTCACTAGTTTAAAGTTAACTTTCATTGTTTCTAATTTTCTTATTAAAACAGCGTGATCTAACATATCAAATGCTTTCCTAAAGTCTACAAAGATTGCTCCACATATGTTATCGTTATTTATGTTTAGGTGCAAGTTGTCTATCATCTTAGTTAGAGCTGTGTGGCATGAATGCTTTTGTCGAAACCCTGACTGACTGTCAATTAGCAAGTCATTGCTAACTAGGTAATGTAGTGTTGCTTTATGTATGTGTTTTTCTAGTGGTTTAGAAAGCGATGATAAAAGAGAAATTGGTCTATAGTTACCAAGATTACTGTTATCTGACGAGCCAGGTTTGAAGAGAGGATATACTTTGGCAATCTTAAAGGCCGAAGGAAAATAACTTTTAGCAATACATTGATTATATATAAAAGTTAGTGAATCACTAATAGCTGGTGCGGCGTAACGCAGTATTCGATTACTAATTCCATCAAGCCCTGATGAGCTATTATCCTTAAGGCCAATAAGATAGTTATATACACTTCATTAACTGTCATAAAAGGAATGTCGGGTGGAACTGAGTTTGTACATTTGTTCTCACAGAATGCTGAAAGTTTGTCTAAGTCACTAGAGGAAGGTGGTATTGTGGATTTCAGACTGTTTATTTCTGCTTGAAAGTGATTGCTGAAGTCGGTGCAAGTAAATGAAGTGTTGGAAGAGAGTGAGTCTGGTGCATTACGTTTTTTCGCTAAGGTGTTAATTGCCTTCCATATTTCCTTACTATTTGATTTGTTCTGAACCATATTTCTAAAATGATTTTTCTTTTCTTTCCGAATTAAATATTGAACTTTGTTCCTGTATACCCTGTATGTGTTGAGGTCCTTATTTTTGTGCGCTTGATCTCTCTGCCTCATAGCCTCCAACACTTCCTGCGTGATCCACGGAGATTTTAATTGTCGTTTGACGCGAATTTCCTTAGCTGGTACGTGCGTGTCAAAAACATTATAAAAAATTTTTGTCCAGTATTCAATAGCGTCATCCGGATCAGGAAGTTGGTAAACACGGGCGAGAGGTGCAGTTAGCAAGTCATTTAAAAATAATTCCTTACTGAAATGTTTGAAACTTCTAAATTTGATACTTACATGTTTATTTTTTTGGAACTTTACATTTATTCTTTGACCATGTACAGCATACTGGATAGTGGTCACTCATTGCAATATTAGGGACAGAGCATTCTATGATGTTTTCTGGGCAAGTTACGTAGATGTGGTCGATTAGTGTAGTTGATGCTTGTGTTACTCTTGTAGGCTGGTTAATTATTTGTTTTAAGTTGTACGATAATATTATATTTTTCCATGTTAGATTTGATTTGTGTATATCGATGTTGAAATCACAAAGAAGAACAACCTCCTTGACTGTGGCAAATACATTGTCCATCATTATTGTGAAATCTTCGTACCATATAGGTCCTGCACTAGGATTTCGATAAAGATATCCCACCAGAAATGGGCCCTGATTCGGTAGCTTTATTTCCAACCATACACATTCTATCTCTGCTGTCTCTAAGTCGTTTCTGCGGCGAAAATTAAGGGAAGTGGAAATATAAACTGTTATACCTGTCTCTTGTTTTTTGCTTGCGTCTCGCCGAATAGTTTTAAAACCATTTAACGCAATGTCATCGTCTGTTATTCTGTCATTTAGGCGACTTTCTGAAAGTCCAAAAATGTGAAAATTATTACTTAGAATGTATGTAAGTTCGGGGAGTTTACCTAGAAGATGGTAAATATTCAGATGACCAAGTCGTAGACCATCCTTGTGAAGCCACGGTACATAATTACCAGCCATGTTTGTACAGTAAAAAAAAAAATATATTTAAAAAAAAAAAAAAAAAAAAAAAATTACAAGTTAAAAAACAGTTATGCACACAAAAAAGCGCAAAATATTTTTACGAATTAATACTTCACCAAGGAAGTGGAATTCAAGGAATGAGAAATTGCGGAAAATACAATATTAAAATAATTAATACAACTAACAAAAAACAATTTCAACTGAGTATATGAAAATTGTCACAAAACAATCAGGCATACAACATATCACACCAGAACTGCTCAACGCAACAAAGTGAAGTTATACGAGAGATGGAAGAAATTAATAATAGTCACAAGTCAGACAAGTATACAACACTTCACAACTTAACACCGAAAATTCTAACAAATTGAAGCTACGCGTGATAATAAGAAATTTAAATTGTAACGAAATAAGTAATCAAAGACAATTTTTTTAGGGGATATTAACCGATAAACTATTAAAAGTTCTGATTATTACCGTTGTATGAAAAAATCAACAAATGTTCAAATGGAGTGAAGGCTGTAGTAACAGAGATTTAGTGAAGCAAAGTGTTTGTTCGTTAATAACTGACGTTTCTGCCGGGCAGATAATAGGGGTGACATTGGGCAGACATCATTAATGCTTGTCTAAGTGACGCAGGGCTGAATTGCATCAGATAGACAAGTTCAGGGTTCCACTGAGGACGATAATAAGAACTAGGGGAAGAAGCATGGTGATCTCTGATTTCTTCCGTCCTTGTTGTAGTGTTGGTAGGAGTATTCTGAGCCTGGGACATTGGAATACTGTTGGTAGAGGTACCTGAGTGGGGCTGCCTTGTGACTAATGGGGGAAACATGGTATCATAAGATTCGGCTTCCTGATTGAAAGTGGAGTTGTGAAAGCTGGAAAGCTGCCTGCTTGCAATAGGTGTGCTTCTTTGAGGGGTAGGTGGGGTTTGTGATGTATTGTGATTATAGGTTGAAGTCTCAGTAGATTTCGTTGCATTCTCTATATGGGTTGAGCTGTCTTGTTGTGTCCTTTTGACGCACATTTTACAAAAATCGATATGGCTATTTAATATGGGAAAAATATAGACATTCATTTATTTGTGTATGAAAATGCTGTTTATGGTAAAAGCGAGATAATCCATGTTTGATTCACACTTTTGATTATAGGAGTAATCGTTCTGGATATTGATCCAGCGCAAGAATATTGCGCTTGCGTTTGTACTTATTTTTTTAGGGCCAGAAAATATATTAATTTGCTTATTGTGTTTATGGCCTGAATTCATATGTATTACATATTATTAGTACAAGTAGAATCAGTCCTATATTGTATATTTTGGTGGGTAGGAGGGACTAGATTCTTGCTAGCGGAAGTATGAGTTGTCTTGACAAGTCGTGATGAGTTCCGATGTACCGCTTACAAATGGCGGGGTACGTTTTTCAAGAGCTGGTCCTTTCGTCAGAAAAAATGTCTTACGACGTGGTTTTTCTTCTGAAGGAGATGGTGTCTCTACGATAGTTTGTGTTAGAGACTCTCCTTATGTCAGTATATAGATGATTCGGACTCCAGGTAAACCCAGCTCCTATTTTTGATGATCTCTCGTCGGTTAGGCCTAGCTTGACTTTTGGTGCTTCGTTATGCTAGTGTCGTGTTTGGTATCGACGAAGATGACAGATTTTCCTGCAGCGGTTATGGCTACGTGAATTAACCTGATCACCGTAGAGCTGTATGGAAACATTTATGAAATCCTTTATATACCCATTATAAATTAACTCTGGCTTATATTCTCCTTCCTATGAATGAGTGAACGACAACTCAGGGAGACAGCCATGTTGGATTTCGGTCATCATATGTTTTGATCACTGCCAAGAGAACAGATTATTTATCTTATTATCGGACAGTGACAGGGAGATCTCAATCTTGCTAGAAACCCCCTTTCGTGGTTTCATAATATATACTACCAAACTATGGACGTCAAGTAACTTTGGTTATTTATCGATCCGCCCTTCACTGACGCGTTTAGTCAGATAGGGGGATGTGGCCATAATGTATCATGACATTGAACTTTTGATGTACTGCCCATTATTTCTGAATGTGTCATGACTTCAGATCTGCTATGTATACCTACAAATTGATATGTCAACGAACCATGATGTACTCGTATGTCCCAGTGTGTACGTCTGAATAAATTGAGTAAACTAAGATTCCAGCAGTCTGCATTGGTGCCTTGTAGACACAAGTGTGAGTGGTTATATTGGTCAGCACACGAACAGTACACCATTCGCGGTAATCACACTCTACACTTCTACTTCATACATACACCATCCTGCGTCGGCTGAAGTGACCAAGTTTAGGGCCTGCTTCCCCTGGAGCCTTTGCCTTCCCTAACTCAGGACTAGGGTGAGTTACCCATTTACAGCTGGGTAGACTGGAGCATGCCTGATCTCAACAACACACCACTCTTCCTTACAGAGCAGACAGACTGATACTTTACAGTGTGTGTGTGAAAGCAACTTTACAGAGTGGAAAGAACAAGACTTTTACAGTGGCGAGCCAGATTCCTGGGTCCAGCTTACGCAGTTTTGTGTTGAGAATCACAGTTTACAGCTGAAAGAACATTTGTTTGAACACATCAACACCAGTAGGACAGCTATACAGTCGATGTCAGCTTGACCTGTATTACCGATAGGATGCTGTATCTAGGTCAGCGCTTGTTGACAGTTTTTCGCTGTACAGACAGTATTACACAGGACAGTGGTATCAAGTGTAGAAAATATCTGGAGCAATATTGTTGACATTTCTCAACGTACAGAAGAATCACAGTGTTGCTGAACATAAAGTGCATAGTTCATCGTTGGTTCTTCAGATGCTCAAACAGAGAAAAATTGACAGTGTAATAGTTTAAAATTAAATCTATTACTGAATAAAGTGGCAAGTTATTAGTATTAAAATAAACTGTGCCTGCTTTACAACACTATACCTGCAACACATTCCATTCATGACATAAATGATATTGTATGCTATATGCTATTTATGCTTACATGTTATTTGTTTATATGTGTAGGGGTTTATATGTTGCGGGCCTGGATGGGTGGTGACTAGAACAGGAAATACCGAGTGATATTGGTCTTGTTCTGGCGTTCGATAGGGAGCAATTTCTTAATTGAAATTTGCATGCAACATAGTTTGCAAATATTTGGTTAGTTGTGACGACTGTTTCATATTTGTATTTGTAACATTTTTTGTGTTCCTTAGTTTTGTTTGATTTGTTTGTATAATTGTAGGTCTCATCTTTTCTTTCATTTCAGTTTTTTACACCCTTATGTTTATACACTGTGGCGTTATTTGTCTTGTTATCTTATGGCAGTTATCATCACGGTTTCTGTGATCATTTTTTTCATTTCTCCTATTTGATTTAATTTGATCTCTGCAAATGTTTTCAGATTGTCTTTTCTTGTTTGTCATTTGTAATGTCTTTAGTTGACATATGACGTATAGTGGTATACACTGATAGTATAGTACAGATCAGTACTTTCTGATTGTTATTGTTATAAAACAAAATGTACAAGACCTTTGTAAGGCTTGTCTCCCAAAGTGATTGGTAAAGGGAAATATTTTTTTCTACAGGTACTAAAGTGATCTTTGATTACATTGAGGTATACAAGACCTTTATAAGGCTTGTCTCCCAAAGTGATTGGTAAAGGGAAATATTTTTTTCCACAGGTACTCAAGTGATCTTTGATTACATTGAGGTATACAAGACCTTTGTAAGGCTTGTCCCCCACAGTATTTGAGATACAATTATTGTTGTCCACAGGTACTCAAGTTATCATTGGTTATTATAAACCATACAAGTTTGGACTAAGACTAAGTCTAAGGTATAGACTTGTCTCCCATTAACTTGAAAGAGGGTAATTTATTTACTTTTTCAGGTTTCTGATTTAAGAAGACAATATGTCTACATTAGATTATTTTATTGCTCAAGGAAAATCTCTTGATAAGACTGGAAAAGACTTAGAACAATGGGCTGTTGCTCAATATGACAAAGCATTAGCTGCAGAAGAGAAAAAAACTGCTGCTGCTGTTGAAGAAAAAAAAGCTGCGGTTGAGGAGAGAAAACTTCAAATAGAAGAAAAAAAAGCTGCTGCAGAAGAAAGGAAAGCAATAGCTGAAGAAAAAAGATTAGAAAAAGAAGCTGATACTGCTGCTGAACTTAAGAAATTGCAGATGCAAGTGGAGGAAAGGAGATTTGATGCAGAACAGAAGAAATTAGAAGCTGCTGCAGAACAGAAGAAATTAGAAGCTGCTGCAGAACAGAAAAAATTAGAAGCTGCTGCAGAACAGAAAAAATTAGAAGCTGCTGCAGAACAGAAAAAACTAGAAGTTGCTGCTGCTGCAGAACAGAAGAAATTAGAAGCTGCTGCAGAACAGAGAAGATTAGATAGAGAAGCTGAAGAGAGAAAAGCAATAAGAGAACATGAGTTTGAATTAGAGAAATTAAAATTGACATGTATGAGTAATGTTAATCAGGCATCTGGTGGTAATGGTAAACCCTTCGTGTACAAGGTCAAGGTACCAGCGTTTAACCCTACCAGTGATGACATAACATTTTGGCTTTCTAGATTTGAACGGGCTTGTCGATCTCATAATGTTGACAAATCACAGTATGTGAATCAGTTGTCTGAAAATCTAAAAGGGGAGTCTCTGAGTAAGTTATATTTTGTTGAAGAGGCCGACAAAGATAATTATGATGCTGTTAGGGCAGCTTTGATAAAGAGATATCAGCTGTCTGAAGAAGGTTATCGTCTTTTGTTTAAAACAATGAGACCTGAGGTAGGTGTAGAATTCTCAGAATTCATCTCAAAAGCACGAATTACACTTTCACGATGGATTGAATTATCCAAAACAGAGAAAACATTTGATGGTCTTACGGATTTATTACTAAGAGACAAGGTCATGTCTTCTGTAAATAAATCATTCCTAGAGTTCTTACATGAGCGTAAACCTAGTACAATAAAGCAAATGGAAGAATATTGTGACCAGTATGCCACGGCACACCCTGACATGATTCTTAGTAACTCTAACATTAAAGAGAGTATGCCAGTTGCTTCGGCAACAGAATATAATCAGAATTACTCACACAAATTCCAAGGAGCTAAAAATAAATTTGATAAAAAGGTTAATTGGAATAAGTATCAAAACCAAGATAACCACTCAAATCAGAGTTCTTCTTCGAAGAACTGGAATCGGGCTGATAGTCCTCGACACGCGAGGGGTGCCCATAATGTTAGAAATTCTCGGAAAGGGAGTAGCTATAGGAACTACCCAAGTGCTTCATGGAGACAAAAGAAACAATATTACAGGGATACTCAATTTAATGAGCATGATGATTATGATCATGAATATTATGATTCAAACCCAAATAGGGGTTATAACAGAGGCAATAATAATTATAGAGACAATTATAACCGAGGTAGATCACAACACAAAAGACATGGTAAATCTTATTACCAGGCTAACTCTGCACAACAGGAGTTCCACGACACCGATAATCAGAATAATGATAAAAAAGACTCCAATAGTGTAGCGAATTCCGCTTTTGATTTTGCTAGAGCATCTGAGTGTTCGCAATGCAAAACATTATTCGATCCAACCACAGTGTCTACTTTAAGCTGCGGTCACCCACTTCCCGCTCTCCATGCGTCAATTGCGCATAATGGAAGGGGTGCTCTTGTCTTTAATAGGGGCCTAATAGATGGTACTCCGGTATCAATTCTTTTCGACTCGGGGTGCACTACAATTGGAGTGAGGCAATCACTCGTAAATCCTTCTCGAGCTACAGGCAATATAGTCAAATGTGTAACATTTGGTGGCACATTGGAGAAGTACTCCACTGCCATTATCAATATTGCTACGCCTTTCTTTACAGGAGAGGTGCAAGCATGTCTCTTGCCGAATCCGATCGCTGATCTTATCATCGGTCGCATTCATGGAGTGAAAGAATGCACTCCACAGCAAATTTCTAATTGGGAAAATGTTAATATGCAATCTGCTAATGCAGTAATCACTAGGGCTCAAGCTCTCAATATGCCACAATCTTCACATTCTGAAGATAATGATGCGCAGATCCAAGATGATCCCTTGGAGATTTCCCACGATTCCTTTATCAAACAGCAGGAAGATGATCCTACTCTAAAGAAATTCTTTACTCTGGCAACAAAAGGTGATCCGAATAAGGATACTAATCGTAAATCTTGGATTACGTTGAAGAATGGCGTACTTGTACGTATGGTACAAGACTCCGCTAAGTCCATTCATTCTCAAATCCTTGTGCCTAAAAATATGAGAGTTAAAATTTTACAGCACGCTCATGATTCGCAGTGTGCTGGACATATGGGTTTTTCCCGTACTAAAGCTAGAGTTCTTCAATCTTTCTTTTGGCCTGCGGTGAATAAGGACATACGAATCTATTGTCGATCTTGTAAAGTATGTCAAGAGATTAAATCCAGAGGTCCACGCCATGATGCACCTATTCAGGCTGCAGACATTCCCATTCGGCCATTTCAAAAAATGGCGATAGACATCATTGGTCCATTTAAGATAAAGTCTGCTAGAGGACACCAATTTATTTTGACGTGTGTTGATATGTGCACACGTTGGCCGGAGGCTGTTCCTCTAAAGAGCATAACTACTGCTGATGTCGCAGATGCTCTTTGGTTAATATTTTCTCGTCTGGGATTTCCAGCAGAAATATTATCCGACCATGGTACCCAACTCATATCGGATACCATGTCTCAAGTAATGTCGACTCTGAAGATAGAGAGATCGCTGAGTAGTATTTATCATCCTATGTCCCATGGGATGGTGGAACGTTTGAATAGAACTCTGAAAAACCTACTAGGTAAGATAACAGAAGATCATCCTCAGGATTGGGATAGGGTTTTACCCGCGGCTCTCTTTGCATATAGAGAGGTCGCCAACGAACATACAGGATTTTCTCCCTTTGAACTTGTCTTTGGCGCGAAACCGCGAGGTCCTATGTCCTTACTGCATGATCTTATAACTGCTGATAATATTGTCGATGACACAAAATCCTCTTATGAATATGTCATCGCACTTAGACACAAGATTATTGAAGCATGCAAATTGGCAACTGCTTCTTCTGAATTTGCGAAACAGAAGGCAAGGGAATTTGCCAATAAAAAGAGATGTTTGCGTCAACTTTGTCCAGGTGACAAAGCATTTGTCTTGCTACCTTGTAGGGAAAATAGACTTCTCATTTCTTGGAAAGGTCCGTACGATATAATATCAAAGGTTTCCGATGTTGACTATATCGTCGATATTGACGGGAAGCGTAAAACCTTCCACATCAACATGCTCACGGAATTCCATGAACGTCCTGATTATTTACAACCTGTTTTCCAGGCAACGGACGATTTTCCAGTCCAACATGGACAGTACTCATCTCTGTCAGTAATACAGGATGAGGAAACGAGTTTCTCGGATGTAAATTTACCTTTTCCAATGATTCCTCTTCACTCTAATGAATCATGGAAAGATGTTGCAATTTCTCCAGAATTATCTCCAGGAGAGCAGAAACAAGTTTCTACTATGTTAGAACAATTTCAGGATGTCCTTACTGACATTCCTGGTCAAACTGATGTCATTCAACATGACATTATTCTTACTGACCATAGTCCTATAAGAGTCAGACCGTATCCTATCCCGATACATTTTCAAGCACAGGTAGAGAAAGAGTTAGATGAGATGATAGAGTTAAAAATTATTGAACCATCCACATCAGCATATTCTTCGCCGATGGTTATAGTACGAAAAAAAGACAATAACATACGTCTTTGCGTGGATTATCGCAAATTGAATCAAGTGACTAAATTCGATGCTGAACCTATGCCTTTACTAGAAGAGCTACTTACGAGACTATCGAATTCTCACTTCTTTACTAAACTCGATTTGTCTAAGGGATATTGGCAAGTTCCACTATCCGAACACGCCAAACCGTTTACTGCTTTTTCGACGCCTAGGGGTCTATTCCAATGGAATTTCATGCCTTTCGGTCTTATGAACGCCCCTGCTACATTTGTACGCATGATGCGTCGAATCCTATCTCATCGCTCAGATGTCATTGCGTATCTTGATGACATCTGTCTTTTCAGTGATACTTGGAACGATCACTATAATGGTATAAATGAACTATTGTCTATCTTACGCGAGCATAACCTGACAGCGAAACCATCGAAAGCATGTATTGGTTTTAACGAAATATCTTTCTTAGGACACCGTGTTGGTCATGGGTTCCTAAAAACAGAAGACCATAATACAAGTAAGATACTTAACATTTCTATTCCTAAGACTAAAAAGCAAGTACGAAGTCTCTTAGGTCTAATACAATTTTATGGACGATTCATCCCGAATCTGTCCTCCATTATGTCACCTCTTTCTTCCTTGCTAAAGAAAGGGTCTCCTAATGTAGTCCATTGGACTCAAGAATGTCAATCCTCTTTGGATAAGGTTAAAACTATGTTTTCTACTTCACCTATCCTAGTATTGCCTTCTAAGGATAAGACATTTATTCTTCGTAGTGACGCTTCATCCACCGGGATTGGAGCTGCACTAATGCAAGAGTACTCTGGAACTCTGCATCCTGTGATGTATATTTCTCGGAAATTAAATGCCGCAGAGAAGAATTACTCGGTCCTAGACCGTGAATTATTGGCTATGGTTTGGTCAATCCTTAAACTGCAAAGATTTCTTCTGGGCGCGCATTTCATTGTGGAAACTGACCAGAAAGCTCTTACGGCTATTCAGAGTAAAAATCTGAAGAGCGCGAGATCAACGCGATACGCGATTGCTCTACAGCCATTTCATTTTTCGGTGCGAGCTATCCGTGGGTCAGAAAATGTGATGGCAGATATTTTGTCTAGATGCCCACATGATTCATAACTGTTATACAACTTTGATACAGTTGTTTCTATGTTGAAATGTGTACACATATGTAATATATCATATATTGATTGTAACACTACTTAGCGGTTCATTGATATGTATTCACCGCTGATCTTTCAATGTTTTTCGTCTTTGATGATCATGATGTTAAGATATCTTAGATGGAATTTATGTATAAACTAATGTGGAAATTGTGTCATTGCTAATATTGTAGTATGCGTTGGTGACACCTCTCTGGAAATATTTATACTTAGAGAAGTACTTTCTCTAAGGTCATAAAACTTATGCTTATCATCTGCGCATTGTTATTGCTGCGTTGTGAGCCTATTGTATGTTGCTCCTAGATGTATTTCAAAAAAAAAATGTACCATTTTTTTTTTCCGAGGGGTGTGGTAATCTGTTGCGTGCATATTTTGACGCACATTTTACAAAAATCGATATGGCTATTTAATATGGGAAAAATATAGACATTCATTTATTTGTGTATGAAAATGCTGTTTATGGTAAAAGCGAGATAATCCATGTTTGATTCACACTTTTGATTATAGGAGTAATCGTTATGGATATTGATCCAGCGCAAGAATATTGCGCTTGCGTTTGTACTTATTTTTTAGGGCCAGAAAATATATTAATTTGCTTATTGTGTTTATGGCCTGAATTCATATGTATTACATATTATTAGTACAAGTAGAATCAGTCCTATATTGTATATTTTGGTTGGGTAGGAGGGACTAGATTCTTGCTAGCGGAAGTATGAGTTGTCTTGACAAGTCGTGATGAGTTCCGATGTACCGCTTACAAATGGCGGGGTACGTTTTTCAAGAGCTGGTCCTTTCGTCAGAAAAAATGTCTTACGACGTGGTTTTTCTTCTGAAGGAGATGGTGTCTCTACGATAGTTTGTGTTAGAGACTCTCCTTATGTCAGTATATAGATGATTCGGACTCCAGGTAAACCCAGCTCCTATTTTTGATGATCTCTCGTCGGTTAGGCCTAGCTTGACTTTTGGTGCTTCGTTATGCTAGTGTCGTGTTTGGTATCGACGAAGATGACAGATTTTCCTGCAGCGGTTATGGCTACGTGAATTAACCTGATCACCGTAGAGCTGTATGGAAACATTTATGAAATCCTTTATATACCCATTATAAATTAACTCTGGCTTATATTCTCCTTCCTATGAATGAGTGAACGACAACTCAGGGAGACAGCCATGTTGGATTTCGGTCATCATATGTTTTGATCACTGCCAAGAGAACAGATTATTTATCTTATTATCGGACAGTGACAGGGAGATCTCAATCATGCTAGAAACCCCCTTTCGTGGTTTCATAATATATACTACAAACTATGGACGTCAAGTAACTTTGGTTATTTATCGATCCGCCCTTCACTGACGCGTTTAGTCAGATAGGGGGATGTGGCCATAATGTATCATGACATTGAACTTTTGATGTACTGCCCATTATTTCTGAATGTGTCATGACTTCAGATCTGCTATGTATACCTACAAATTGATATGTCAACGAACCATGATGTACTCGTATGTCCCAGTGTGTACGTCTGAATAAATTCAGTAAACTAAGATTCCAGCAGTCTGCATTGGTGCCTTGTAGACACAAGTGTGAGTGGTTATATTGGTCAGCACACGAACAGTACACCATTCGCGGTAATCACACTCTACACTTCTACTTCATACATACACCATCCTGCGTCGGCTGAAGTGACCAAGTTTAGGGCCTGCTTCCCCTGGAGCCTTTGCCTTCCCTAACTCAGGACTAGGGTGAGTTACCCATTTACAGCTGGGTAGACTGGAGCATGCCTGATCTCAACAACACACCACTCTTCCTTACAGAGCAGACAGACTGATACTTTACAGTGTGTGTGTGAAAGCAACTTTACAGAGTGGAAAGAACAAAACTTTACACAAGGCCGTTTTGTTTACAATAGTTCTGTAGTTTTGTGTTGTAAGTGTCCGCTGTGCGACGCTGAAACCCATAGCATGGTGGTATGATTGATGAAATAAAGATGGAGGCTTTGGGAAATTTTTGTTTTATTGTAGCCACCAATCCTGAGGGGTTTAGGCTCTGCTCATTCATGATATCATTAATTCCTACGTATAGTGTTGTTTTTGTTATATTATGATTAATATCGAACTTATTAATTATGTCCAGTAGTCTTTTAATACCAGCCCCCGGCACTGTCATAACTGAAACGATGTCTTCTCTTGTAGTGGACATTCTTTCACAATAAATACCCTTCAAGAGGGAGTCACCAATTACAATATGTGTAACGTCACTACGTATTTCTTCACTTTGTTTTCTATTAGATTGATGCTGCTGCATTTTGTGGTGTTCTTTTTGTGGACTGTCGTGATGGCTCTGAGATTTGTGAATTTGGTTTTCGGGCACTGGAACGTTGTCTGGTAGGGATACTGATACCTGCTCATTTTCTGTTGAACAATCCTCAAGAACTTGAAATCTGTTGGTAATTTTGACTCCAATGGGATATGTTGTGTTTGTGAGTGTCTCTTCGTGTTTTTTGTGTACAGTTTGGTGGTGACCTTTTTGCTGATTTGGCGTATTTTTATGTATGGATTCTTCGCAATCTTCTACTATTGTTTGAGGATGATCTGGTTGTCTTATCTTATAGAGTGAGAAGTCTCTCTGCAGTTTTTCGATGATGTCCTTCATGCTAGAATTGTCTTCCCTCAGAGATACTATCTCCCTTTTAAGAAGTTCGTTTTCGGCCTTGAGCGATGTCTGTATACTAGACATGAGATCACCAATTAAACTTCGTAGCGTGTCCTCCATATTTTGCATTAGCTCCTGGCAGCACGACACAGGTAACTTCGTGGTGTCTTCTTTTTGTTGCTCAAGAGATACAGTTTCAGCTTTTCGTATATTTTCATGGTCCATGGGGTATTCGATGGCCAACATAGGTTTAGAAATTGTAGGGGTGTCTGTTATTGTATCCAATACTGCAGAAGGTAGAATTTCTGATTCACTATGAGAAATTGGGTTGCAGCTGGTGTTGAGAATGTCGTTGTCGGTAGTAAAGTCATTTATGCCTGGAATCATTGTGTCTACTGCCAAGTGGGGCATAGAAACAGCGTAGTCCATTTTAGTGTTTTCTAACTCAACATCAGTTACAATTTTTGCAGATTCTTTTAATTCTTCAAATTCTGTTTCTAGCCATGATTCGATAGCTGCGGCAGTCCCCTGGGCCATAATTTTGTTCTTAGTGTGATAAAGGTGAACTTTGAGAAGTGGTGTTGTTATAACGTCTTCTACTAGTGCACCATTTATGTCTGTTCTTGACTCTACAAGTCCTGTTTCGTAGAATTTAATGACAATGAAACGAAATGCCTCGTACTGAAAGGTGTTCTGGAATATTATAGTTACACATTTTCCATGACTTGATAGCTTCACGGTTATACCGGACCCGGTTCTACAACCTTTAAGTTTGACGTGAATAGCCCTCTTTTTGTTCAAAGCATAGTTTTTTATGGTCGTTGGTCTTAAACGAGCGTCCCTGGGGCCCACTGTTAGCTGCGAACTAACGCCTTCTTCCAAGCATGACATTGTTACATTCCACAGGGGGTTTTGTTATCGGTGAGGAACATTGTATAGCGGGAAAATTTTATGATGCTTGACAGCAACGCTTGACCAACAACTGACCTCTTGCTTTGGCGAAGGTCACATTCGGATGAGTCATGTAGTCATTGTTGAAAATATCCTCCAATAACATAGAGAAAAAACTGATACACATTTCAACGGTATTCTATAAAATGTTACACATTACATTAACACAATATCATAATTAAAAATTTCACCGTCTAATAACCAATATACTGATATAAAAATCCACGGAATGTGACTTAAACTTCCTGCGTTAATGCTGCGAAATGTGAGAGCAGATCAAAAACACGTCCGTCCATGACGAAGGGAAAAGTAAGAAGAGGGACGCCATACTAGAGCCAGCAGCTCAGCTGAGTTTTGCTAGCATATAACTGTGTTCTCTATTCATAATTCTGGTAAGACTGAAAGTATTTCTTTGTATATTTTAATATTTGTTTAATATTTCGAGTGATTTGATACTGCCATATCAAAATCTATCCCTTACAACAAGTAAGGATTCGTTCTAGACCCCCCGCCCTAGTTCAGGGTCTAGAGACAAACAAAATACATAAACTCCAGCAAGGATTATGAAGGGCGGATCAAGTGTTGAGATCAGTGGAACATATCACCTATCCTATTCTATGGCAAGAAGCTAATGAACATATTTCAGAATATGTAGTCTGGGGGAACTTATCCTATGTGAAACCAACTTGGTAAGATGTGCTGTATGGTCAGAGAGATCTGACCCCGTCTATGTGGTGTTGTTGTGTGTAGAGTTGTGTGCAGAAATGGTTTAGAGGATGGAATTCTGACACATGACCCAATACTTTTATTTCAGAACTGTGAGTTTTTTATTTGGCACCAATGTGGTGTCAAACGATGTGTTGAATAATACAAGTGTGGACCCGTGCAGTATAATATTTTGGCAGAGCATCCTTATATTGCCCCCAAGCACGGAGAGGTGGGGCCACCAGATTCCAGCACCAGAACTACTCATTCAAGATACGTGAGCGTCTGGCCTGCTGGACATTCACCAACTCAACATATTTTCTAACACACCAACTATATTCCCATCAATAAATGGACAATGTTAGTAGCCATAGACAGGGAGTGATGAGGCCACCCCAACAGTACATCCATTAATCGTTCTCCCAGATAAATTACAACTATAAACAGTAGTAATATTAACTAGTCTTGTAAAATACATATGTACACACCTTTCATTTATTATGCCATATATTCATGCATTTCATTCATAATTGAAAAACCTTTCATATGTTCTGACCAAAATAAAACCTTGGTTCAGAACAAATAAACTTAAAGAAAATTTACTATCAAAATTTTACACAGCTTGAGTTAGTTCAGTGTGTTATAACATTTTATTAATATTATTAGACTTATTGAATATCTGTGTGTGTGTATGTAAACTACCACAACACATTACATATCAGTACCCTAGAATTTTAACGTAGCCACATTCATTAGTAAAAAAAGATATGTGTGAGGTCGTAGTGGTAGCAAGAAGGGCCTTCTGTAAATTCACAGCTACATTTATCTCAGGAGCCTTCACAGCTGACCTCATGCATCACACTAGGTAATATCACAACCATACAGTACCATCAAATCCACTACACGAAGGAAGGCCACCTACCGAGCAAAGTGGAATCAATTTGTTGTTGCTCTACAAGACGCCACCAGGCGTGATGG